>OV725078.1:140903037-141005407 GCA_928085145.1 Nezara viridula | reverse complement strand
AAGAAAGTATAAAAATCACCATATAATACAGACAGCGGGACAGGCCTCTGCTACTTAGGTCGTATGCCTCACATTTAATGTTGACGTATTGGTAGGCTTGTGTGGCAAGACATACTATAATGGCAATATGTAAATAGAACAGATATAAACTAATAATCAAAGCTATACACACAAAAGTTGCGACAATAAAGAATTAGCCGACAATGCAACCAAAATTAGATGAACTATATATGAGCAAACATGTAAGTGGAGGAATCGAATGCTAAATTAGGCCGAAGTAATATAACAAATTTAAAAATTAATATAAAATATTCACACATATCATAACGAGAGATAAGAAAATAAAGAAAAAAATATACTACTAATAGTCAAACATGTAAAAATCAACATAGACCGACTCATCGAGTACAGCAGGCTAGCCATACGCATTGATTCCATATTTACATATCTACGAATAGCAGTGCTACGCACAAATTAATAAGCGTTCGACACACGAAGTGCTATCGTTATCCTGCGTCAGCTAAGTGCGTCAGGTGATGTTATGGAAGGCGGAGATCAGTAAAACGCAATCTTCAGATACATTCGCTAACAACAATATTCCTGGGACGGTCTATTCCTCAACTCCTCCGTATCCCTCCGACGCCTAAATTCGAACTGTGTCATTCTCAATGGTGTGCCCCTGGATACTCCCGATTAGGCGGTTCTTCACTCAAGCAAGAGCTACTATCGCAAATGCAAGTAGCTTCGAAATAACGCTAATGCGCTAAAATCGCTAAAAAACTAAAAAAAACCTACGACTAAATGAAAAAAGCTGAAATGAATACGCTATAAATAACACCAAAAACCCCAAAACTGCATAATTTTGTAAATCTCGCTTTCCACCTTACGTAACCTTTATTTTAGTCTCTGATTTTTCTCATAAATCTGGTAGCAGCTTTACTTACCTATAATAAAATCTATCATCCATCTAAGTGTTGACTTTACTGGACTCTCAGGAAATTACATTAGGTAATACTACATCATGATGGACTATGGATAACAGGAAGATGAGAAAGAGAGTATTGAGAGGGAGTGCTGTCCACTTTATTTACGTAATGAGCAGTATGGCCGAAATGAACGGTCCTTTCTTCATGTTGAGGGATGCCTGTTACATCATTTCTCTTTCCGTTTCGCAGCGTATTAGCCTTCACTTTCCGCAGGATCGAAATTAAAACAGACATACATAAGGCGATCTCCATAGAACTCAGCGACTGATATTACCATCCCTAATAAAATACCATTATCCAAACATTCCATTCCTCTCTAAGATAAATCCATTACCAAGTGAATATTACGAACATAGCATCCAGCACTAAGATCCAGACCTTTATTAAAATGATGTAATAACTTAATTATACTTTATTCATTGGACAGGGTAAAGTAAACCTGATGGTTGAAAGCCATGATATTCCAGCTTTCACTAAATCAATCTCCTATACACAAACCATTGACCAAGAATCAATCCAACTAAGCTTTAAGTATTGGAGACTGCCATAATGGGCAACCTCTCGTTCATATGTACATTATATGTGTATAAATATATATGATGTTTAAGTATTTCTATAATCAAATATATGAGCGATTTAGAGTCAGGAGAATTTTCTTGAATCAATGTTTCAAAAAGAAAAAATGAAAAGCGAAATTACTCATCGTTCTAGAGTAGGTAAGATTTTACTATCAAAGTATTGAAATTACGAGTGCAGAAAAAAGTCGTAATTCGCCCGGTATCATACAATGGCAATATTGTTCCTCCAGTGTCCTTACAACAAAATATTTTTAAATTGAAAATGGTGGACATCAATTACCAAAAACTATCCAAGGTTCTAGATATCTTTTTATACGAGAAGTTGGGAATTAGCAATAAATTAGTCTTGAATTGAGTTCTCGGTTGGCATGTTGTTCTTATCATACAAGAAATATATTATAGTTAGGAACTATAGTAAATGTACCATTATATTAACTCACAGCTTTGTACTTGAGCACTAGGCTACTAGGTCGATATTTATAATGCGACTTTAGTTTCAGCACGTGGGAAAGAGACTGAGGTGATAAATTAAAGAGAAGTAATGGAGAAAAAAAGTTCAATGAACTCTGGAACTCTTCTCTGCGTTCTAGCAACTTGCATACATCCACTCTAATTACGATATTCCTATCTTTAGTGGCAGGACGTCTGTTGGAACACATTCGCGATTGATGCACGTAGGTCGCTGCAGGACTATGCAAAAACATAGCAGTTGCTGTAGGAAGATAAGTACGGATACGGAACGACAGCAAACTGAAACAACAAGTAAACACTCTAACGCACTAAGCTTATTATCAGTCTCTGCTTAGCATAAAGACTTCTTCTTTTCTTTCCTTTTTATTTTTATTCAATTTCATCCTCTTCCTGTATCTATTCATCTAGGGTTCAGCAGGGGGCATCTCTGCACGACTGCTTTTGGATTGGCTTAGAATTTGGATACAAATATTTATCAGGGTGAGCTCAGCGGCGGATACCATCCCGATGAGTAAGGAAAAAGCAACTTCCTTCCGTGGACACTTCGGAACGCCGAGAATTCTCTTTGTTACCTGGGAGCGACATCGAACAGATAGTATTTATTTCAGAGAAGTGATCTCATGAAGAGTGCAGGTTCACAGCTAAGGCGTTCTAGCCTCAGCCAGCCAAGGTCTCTCTAATTATCCAAAATACTAATCTACAGTGAACCATTTGAATATCAGTCCCTAGATCTATATTAGAATTCTTCATTGAGCGTCTTGTCTGTTTCCAACTAGAACAGCAGTCAAATTCTGTCACGCTATTTCCATAATCTTCGAATCCAAACATCGGCTTCGAAACAGAGTCCAAAATTTCTATCTTCCTAAAACTTATAATTATTCAATAAAGGACAAATAGCGATTGGAGTGACTCTACTTTGCCAGGAATGCTCGACAGTTAGTGCGACGCGCAATAGTAGGTCACTATCTTTAATTGTAATTTACAACACTAAGGATAAGCACAACAAGTACGTGAAAGGAGATGCCTACCTGAGATACAACATATGTTAGTGAGTGTGATCATTGCAGCAAAATGCTATGAACCGATTAGTACGCACTACTATATTTTCAACTTGCTGAAAATAAGACAGTAAGGCAATGGCAACTGCACTTGTAAATGACTACTATGATCCAAACCGAGATAACCTCGAACGGTTCGTACTTAAGAATTTTCTCTCATCTAAAACTCATTCACATCAAAGAGGTCCTATGTACAAGCACGTTGCTAGACGATTTGTTCCCGATCTCACAAGATACCTATAACCTTATCATGATGAACTGAGTCCATGTCCTATGCTCCCATCCTCAGATTCCTGATGAATCCTACTAGGATCAGTAATCAGAACAAAAGATGTGGAACTTTTTGTAACACAACAATTTCTAGATAATGCACTATTGGCTATCCTCAACAAAGTCCACCCTCATTAAGTGCATTATGACTTGTTTTATTTTCTCTAACTATCTTATACATAGTTGAATTTACTTAACTATCAAGTAGACCTCAGTAAATAATAGATATAAGATAGTAAAAGTATTACATAGCCATCTGTGAACGTATACGCGACACATAAAGTCATCAGCCAATAAAGGGAAATAACAAATCAAATCAATTACCAAGAATTGCGGACTGTACTCCTTGGATCTTACTTAATGTCCGCACGGCTAAGGTGCTGTGCGACACGACAGTTCTATGAAGTGCGTCTTCGTATTGATAGTTTTACCCCCTTAGCTTACAGAGTTAAGGTGGTCGCCACTCGTGGGCAAATCGGGCAATCTTCCGAAAGGAATTCAGTTGGACGGCATTAGGGCGAGGGACCCACCGCTTCCACACGGCCCTAGGATCGGGGGCTAGTTACCTCTCACTCAATCACCTCCAGGGGATAGCTGCTATAGTAACACGGTGTTTACGTCGCTCCATTCAGTTCAATCTTGTAATAGAGAGCAATACATGTCAGTATGAACGGCGCAGAAGGCGAAATAACTATACCTCTGCTAATATTCAAGAACTACTATGCGACCAATTATAAAAAACGACATTATAAAGAGCATAAGAAAAAAAAACAGTACAGAGGAACCTCTGGACTACGGACGGTCACATGTGAACATGCAATAAAGCATAGCCGACTTAGTATGTCTACTTAGACGTAGTATATTTTATTCGAACTAGTTGACATTCAATTTTAAGCTTTTTATTAGAACAACTAATACATAGATACATAAGATGCTCGGGTGATACTACGTTTACAACTCAACATGATGTTACTTGGGATCAATCATTAGTGCTACGAATGCACAACTTTGCCTATACATGAGAGCGGATACTAATATGATAATAAAAGTATAGTAGTTAATCCTAATGAGACAAAATTAAGTGAACTGCGTATGTTAATAACTAAGAATTAAAATCAATAGACTATACAATTAAGAATTGTATATGAGATGATAGAATATCGGAGATAGTTAATATACATTAGTTATTAGCAGACTATAGCATCACTATTTATCAATATTAACTATTATTGTGCATACATATAATCTCATAATATTGGTGGCGAAATAGATCCTCTCAGTTTTTTTAACTTCTTTTCCTTCTACCAATTGCATATGTATTATATAGTAAGAGAAAGTATTGCAATCGTGAAAACATGGTTTCGAACTCTGAGTCTTTTCAACGGAAATAACATCTTGTTAGAAGAAGTGTATAAGATAGTACCAGACGCCAATCGGAAGTGCCACTTTATATCATAATGAAACACATTTTTACATATTTTCTCCCAAAAAACCTCTCGAAACGGGCTCGATAACGTGAGATATTCTGAAATTAATGTAGCTACTTGGGGGGGGGGGATGGGGGGAGTCATAGTGCATTGATATTATTAACATATTAAGTCAATTAGTCTATAATCACCATACATTGTACTGAGCGACTACTATTAGCAGGCGCCTTCTATTAAATGTGCCTACGTGTTCATCATATACGTATTCCTTAACGGTAACCTTAATACAAATGTATGTTATTATAGAAAAATGTACATCTTAACATATTGCACGAACAGGAGTGTACGAAAACGAAAATTGCTATTAAGAATAACTTTCAAAGACTATTTATGATAATTGATAAAGAGGAAAAATAAAACATGAGTGCTATATCGGGCGATGTGTACGACTAAATGATCCGTAGATAGACCATGTCAGCAATAGGTATGCGATATAGTAAGAGATATGATCGCTGGAAAATAGACTGCGGAGTAGTAGTATCTTCAGAAAAAGAATTTCTATATATACAACAATAATGAAAATAATAAAGTGGAAGTATAAGTTAACAGACAGAGTGAGTCAATGGAGACGAAAAATATGATAATAAAACTTAATAATTTGCTTGAAAATCTCATATATCTAAAGTTTACACGTATCAATACACATGTCTTCAAGGTTTACGAAAACACTTAAATCTGAATCTATACTACACTAGAAAGCGTAACTTTATAACAATAGTTTTCAAGTTATGAACTAAAGTATCGACGTAATCTAAATGCCACCTAATACAATTGAGCAATGCTCAATTATGCTATTAAAAAAAACTAATTACAATTGAATGGATAAATTTTTGAAGTGAAAAACGTAAGACTTAAAAAGAAATATCAACCAAACCTAACCTGAGAATGTATATAAAGCATTGCTGTATATATGAAACCAGTACAAGAAATATATCTTAGCTAGTAGTCAGCGAGAACTCTGAGATCTGCGCGTATTATAGCTTCAAAATAATTAGGTATCGTACCCGGGCGTTCATTCGAAGAAATCTTGCGACAAGATCTAACTGTTTTACGAACTATTCATCATTACAGTCGAATTATATCCTTGATGCGAATATCTTCAACTCCTTCTGCAGCTCGACTATTCAGCACAACATATCCGACTCTCCATAATGTACTGAGTTACACTAAAAATTTATGTACGAGAAATAACTGTACTCGATGACAGCCAACATAAAGTCAACTCTTAGCATTCACATTTAGTAAAAAGCGGTCTTGTAATGGAACTTAGATAATAGATCTTAATAAGTTAGACGATATAAACTAACTGAGTCTCGTAGAGTACGAATTGACAGCATCATCATACATACAACGGAATAGGGTCCAATACCAAAACAATCGGCTGATGATAATAAAAAACGAGAACTTTTGATCTCATTTTACATCTCGGTATATTATGATTTGTTAGCTGTAAGCCTAATTCCAGCTAATCTCGCGTTTAAATAATATAGAAATACCAATTAAACATATTATAATAACCCAAAATGGCCAGTAAAACCTAAATTTCTATTCAAAGTTGAGAGATTCGCTATAGTGCAAATATTTCTGAGTGTTCTGCACAACGCTTACACATACACATGGCATTTTTAATGCTATATGATATACCCTATCTTATCTGATGAACTTATTCCTCGTTCACATAGGTAACTCTTTACCCTGTTTGTAATATTTCAACAACTATACAATCTAAGTATAACTATTCGTTGAATGAACCATCATCAACCATTCCACAATACTGGAGCTTAAGGTTATTGTTGTGCTTGCTATTTCGACTAGTGAACTTAGGAGCCTAGAAGAAAGTAGTCATCATTAGGGCATATTTATGTTGTAGTTATTTTTAAAATAAGTGTAAGCAGTGCTGCAGATAGCATCCATAGAACAAATTTTGCAAGTGTTTATGGAGAATATACCTATACCGAAACACATTGGGCCACATTATGACCTAAAATTTCAATTCAGGAATATTTTCCTTGGACTAACAAGCACGATGCCCCAGAACGGTCCGAGGTCCCCGAACATGCGAATTGAACAACGCAATGTATATAGGTCATTGGTGATGAAATTCCACCACAATCAGTGCGAGGACATCATTGTTAGGCTCCACTCAAATGTGTCTACAATTCTCTTTCACTATCATGCTGACTAGAATAACCTGTTTGTTTGACTAAGAGCACCGCTCAAGTTTCAGAGCTAATGTTTGGGTCCACTCATTACGTACTGATAAAAAATTGTTAACACATAACTTAGTTTTATCTACAAGAAATTTATAAGGGACCACATAACTACATAAAATAGACATCAAACATGACCTACTTGCAACTAAACTGAGCATCTACTGGAGATAACAAAAATAAAACGTATAACTGGAGAAATAAATATAGTTGATATTCCTTATGTAGGGATTAAACTGAAGGAAAAGCATACACGAGGGTTTGAACGAGAGTAATAATTCATGACATTAGAATCGCCCCAATAGCGAGATATAAGTGTCATCGAACTTTGGAGGAACCCATCTTGAAGAGTAACCGAAGATTGGAAGAGAGTGTTTTGTGTTCCAGTCAAGAAAGAGATGGCTAGACCGTCGTCGGCACCTCATACTGATCACTTAATTGTAAGATATCGACACAAATTCATTACTGATCAGTGCCTACGCGGATAGTGCGCCTTTGCTGCCTTACCGCTCCTAGTTCAGACCCATGTAACCTAGGCTCAGCAAGTGTTCACTATCCAAGACTTAGAGAGCACTATAGAAATTCCCAGAGATAGGATAGTCAGTTCTACTTCTATCTTACAAAATTCGTCACTGCATCAACTTTATTACGACTACTAGTCAGATAACTCACACTACACATTCCATGTAATACATGAGCATTTATTCAGTTATTCCGATGTAGGAAATATTACTAATGAGAAAAAAGACCATAATTTTAATTATCACTATAAAATGAGTATCTAATTATATTGTAGATTACAAACTGTATTATATTTTATCATGCTATATATAGACATCAATATTGTCAATACTAAAAGTAAAATATCCTAGAAGTTACATTTATCACAAAAAAAATGAAACTGTAAAAAAACCCAAAAGGATCATATATAAATGACTAACCCCTTAACTAATAGTATAATGTTATAACAAAACAATAAATATAGTAAATGCCGATTACGAAATTCTAGGACACCTAGACTGGATCGAGCAGCCTAGCGACATTAGGTAGGGGACAACCAACACGATTATCTTAGGCAATGATAGAATTAACACATTATTAATAAACACAGAATATTAAAAACGCTGTTTCAATTAAATAATTTAGTTTCGTTTGAATTGACAATGGCTACAATTTATAACCGATGGTTCAAGAGATCATCAACTGAAGCAAGGAACGCAAAGAGAATCCTAAAAGTTTCTTTAAAAACCGATCGAAGTCGCTATCCAAATTGAGAATATGGAAGGAAGTAGAGATAACACAAATACTCAATTAGCATTGGGAAAAGATCTCTCACCTAATAATACTAGCGAAATTAGCAACAATATTTTACGTTAACAACTTGGTGATAAACAGATAAATTAGAGCGACACATGATACAAGCTTGATGGTGCAAAGATCGAGTTGACAAGACTCTGATGCGAAGTCCACTTAAACACTATTCAGACGATATACTCGTAAGCGCGTTTTAGGCGAACGAGAGGAGGGAAGTTTATTGAGGGTCGGACCACGTCATATTCCTAAAACTTAATAAAATAGTCAAGATTACGAGTAAGAATACAATTTCACATTATTTAGTAAAATTCATTAAGAAACAACAAAATATGATACGGCCTTTAAACCGATAAATTTTATTTTTATTTTTTAAATGCTTGGCACTATTTATATATACTCTGATTACATCTTAATAACTTGATACATGAGTCATTATCAACCAAGGGGGGGGGAGGGGGGGGGGGGGTGGGGGGGGGGGGGGAGGTGGGGGGGGGGACAAGTAAACGCTCTCTTCAGAACCCACATTAATATAAAGTTTTTATTACCTATTATAAACCATTTTACTATGAATCAGGTTCTCTACAACAGATATCAAACAGTAATCTATCGTTTAGCGTGTTTTATTAACAGAAAATTATAATCATACATTCAACAGTAAAAAGCTAATATGAAACATATAATACATTTTGCATGTGGGGGAGCGTTTAACAAATAGGACAATATTTAATAACGCGTAAGGGGGACAAGATGAGTATGTATTACGTTAATTCGAAAACATATATAAGCTTTATTGCTTTTGATAAAATGTATCCTAAATGGCGACAAAGTTAACACTCAGTACAATAAGTCATCGCAGGATCACCTGGAACTTGTATAACTAGCTATTTACATCTACCTCACTGAGTCTGATCAACTGTAATAATCCATACATGAACATCTATTCATAACTTGCGATTCGTTTTTTTCGATAATTAATTTTTTTACTTACAGGACTTTTACTTTTTAGAGAGAACCGAGTAAAAATGTTTACAAATACTTTTCGTGAAATTTATATATGTACATGGAGAACAAAAATCAAGTATGCAAGTACGAACTTTTATCTGAACAGCTTATTGATAGTTTTTCCAAACACTTGAACCAAGAAAAAAAAAATAAAAATAAAAAAAAAAATTAATATAAATAATGAAAAAATAACTCAAAAACACAAAATTTCAACTCATTTGTATAAACAAATAACCGATTTTAACCCGACTTATATTATTATATTTTTTTATTTATATTAATCTGAGTCCGCCAACACGCTCTTCTTAGGCCAACTAGAATGCGTGATCTCTATTTTTACTTTTTAGCTTCTTAAGTGACGTTGACTCCTGGATTAATAAAGACAACCATTAGTATTTCATTATCACACTACATTGAAAACAAGAGTGCCTAGTCGATGAACCGATGAGTGGAACCGATGAGAGATCAATGACGTAGTACGTACGGAGGGTGCGATGCACTCTTACAACTCTCTGAGGCTTAACCACATATGCGTTATGAGCTTAATGACAAACAGAAAGTAGTCTTAGACGCTGCGGCTTGTTCTCTAGCCTGAGAGGTTGGCCGACTCATACACTATATCAAATTCAAACATCGAATATATAGCTAATGCACTAAGCAGGAATAAAATATATTTGACATTACGATGCTTGGTTGAAAGAGTTCTAGACTGCATATTTACTATACTTTCATAGTTGCATCAAAGACGCTTCAAAATTACGCTTGGGTTTAGAAACTAGTCACAGCTGGTATCACTCTAATAATATAATTGACATCAAGATAGATCACGAGCCTTCTCCTTTTCATAGATTTGTTGCACAAGATAACAGGAGGTGGAACAAGGTCGTGAAACGAGAGGTGCGAGACGAGATTTATGAAGTTTTTTATTGAAAGGATAGTGCTATCTGGATGGGTCTAGGTGAATCAGACATTTGGTATGTTAGATGTTCGTTAAGGAAGAATTGAATTTGTGACAAGTGTAATGGAGCATGAGGATTTGTGGAGTAAGTATAGGTATAAATACTTCAAGTAGTCGACGATGTGACACGAGAAATATAATCTCATGAAAACGTTTGTTTGAGACACTACTTCATTGTATGCATCTAACAATATGGCCTACATAGCGAGGATAGATCCACGTCAGGCCATCTTCTTTCAGACGCCTCTCAGTGATCATCTAAAACAGGAATCGAATAGGAAGTAAGGTTATAAACAAGTGAGGATTCGTATGGTTTATGAAGTTTTCTTATAGAAGGATAAGTTATCTGGAATTTGTAGCCAAATCGAAGTCATCTTATTGATTTCCCCTGTCTTTTCTTAAGTGACTTCTATGGATTTATTTAATTTGTGAGGACAATTACATAATAAGATGCTTGAGGATTTCCTACGAAGGATTTCTGGATCAGGCGGATACGAAGATATTGATGGTATTAACGTGGATCTCGGAACCATCTGCATAAAACGTAGACGCACATAGCTCAGAATGCTAACAGTAGAATCCAAATAAATTCTTATTCATAAGTCATGTAATGAAGTCTCTTGCAGTAATTAAATGAAAGTTTAGCAAGCGTCCTTCGTCTAGTAGGTGTCGGAGTAAGTCGGAAACTGTCGAGCAGTTGTCATTCGTCGTTTCATTCCTTGTATGAGGATTCCAAGGAAAGACGTTTGTCCAGATGGCCAAAAACCTTAAACTTTGAACTATATTAGGTTCATTCCGCAAACATTGCGTTAAATACTGTCGCGTGAGAACAATAACAACAATACATTAACAGGGGGATGAGTGCTGTTAAGAATATTTCATCAGTTTGCAGATCTCAGACAGTTTAAACAGGCTATGAAAAGATCACCTCCTACTATCACGATAAAATATGTTGTGAATACCAATAAGTAAATAAGGCAATTATGGGAGCAGAGAACAACGCATTAAGATGAGGCACATAGGGCCACGATGACATAAATAGTAAACTATGAGAACTAACTAGTCTTTATATCTATATAGAACGTAGTAAGATCCGAGCGTTCCCTAAGAGGAAACTGGTTGAGGGGGGGGGCGGGGTAGGGGTCATAAGCGTATCCTTTGGCAGTTATGGGCATAACAACGAAGCATTATAGCATGACATCTACTACTAAATTCGATAGCTTATTCGACTATTCATGATTGTAATAGGTAGTTAATTGGATGAATATCAGGTACTGGAACACATCAGTTAATTTTTAGGTGCTTCAGAAGTATGATTTATAATATCTGATCAGTCTCAGGCAGTAGAAGCGATTCCAGAATGTAGTTTACATCAACAGACTAATAGAAAATAGTATAATAGGTAGTATTCATAGCGAGATGATAAATATAGAGCAGACGAGCACGATCTAATCTGGACACAACTGACTTATACGGGCTGCTTCAGGTGAGCCATAATTATGAAGCGCTAATACGTATCAGTTAGTGAAGTAGTATATATATTAATTTCCTACACAATGAGCGCGATGGAGCGGAGTCGTCACTTTTGTCAACTTGGTTTGTGAGAGTAGTAGATGTATATTAGCAATGTTTATACGTTTAGTGCGAAATCAGTTCCAGAGCAGTAGGTATATTATAAAGTGTTCAGTAGTAAACTATAACATCTTCATTAGACACATGAGTCTGCTCAAGAAGAAACATTGAAATTGGAGATGTTAATAATTTGGAGGTAATAGATATTAAAAACTTGAATATCTCAAGGGGGGGGGGGGGGGGGGAAACGGTTGGGGGGGGGGGGGTTTTTTGTAGAGGAGATAGAGGTTTTTTAATTCTAGCAACTATACTAAGTCATTTCGGCAGTATAAGACGAGAGATAAAGTAATTATATTTTTATATTTTGCGGGATATTCGCAAATCTAGCACTACACATCTGTTAGTAAACTGGAGACTTTTAGTAAAACGTCCACTGCCTATTTATAGGTATGGTTTTTTAATTGGTATTGGGATATAGTTGGATTTCTGGTATAACTGTTGTTTGATTACTAGGATTGCGGTGTGAGGACCAATGGTGATGTCAGTAATACGACGTAGAAACGACGAATTTCTAGGGGCAATGGAGACGTAAAAAATACTCTTCTCGAGGGAAATGGGACGACGACATATCTATCCATATTCTATTATATAATTTTGAGTCTTAGTAATCTTCTCTCTATTGAATGAAAACCAATTGAAAGAATTGTTGAGAAACTAGTCAATCTATAATTGTTATATTAAAGAATTACTCGAATAACAACATTTAGTAGAGAAGTTAGTTAGAATCGCAAGTCAGTAAGGATGAGACTGGTTATGGTGGTATCACTTTGACTACATGTAGCTATACATTCTCGCTCTAAGCGTTGTTGAGAGATAAAAGCTAACGTGAAGAAGTTTTCCTCGAGCGAATATTATACAACAACGGATACAATGTGACTGTGAGGTAGGCAAATAGATGACGATGATTACATAAGTCAGTCAGAGTCTAAAATAATTACCCCTATCTTATTCTACCCATGCTACTCCTACTACTTATTAACTTTAAATTTTCTTATATCTTATTATATAAAACTTTTCTGAATTCACTATTCTCATTTCGCATAGTGTTATTTACATTTATGGTGTATCGAGATATTTATTCTCACATTGAGTTTAGTTGTGGTATGAATATTCCTGTCACCATCTCGCTCAAGATAGAAAACAATTCTTTTCTTATTAAGACTCCATTGCTACAGATACATTTCATGTGTATCTTAGTCTAGAGATTCTTATACCTTCAGACGTGCCCATGTTAATGTGTACGAGCACCACATATGTGATTTCTAATTCACACTTATGATTATGGTGGCTAAGTGAGACGGTAGTTTGTTAGACAAAGTTCACTTTACACTAAATTATGCATTGGATAGTACAGACTTGGGAGTAATCACTTAGCGTAGATTAACTAGAGAATGCAATATCTTAATCTTTTAGCTTGGCGATTTCCCTCAATTTCTTTCAAAGTAATCATCATTCTTTCCACACAATGTCACATGATAAAAGTCGGTTAAATCTGACATAAACCCGAATCGTAGAATAAGTAAAATACCATCAATAACTAAATATATGGTGTAATAATAAAGTGTCGTAAATGAAATATACACGAAAAATGATACTATATAAAGATCAACTATACTGTAGATTCCTCATTATCACCATTAATACTTCACCGCTAAGATTCGCTATATTTGGTGTCTGCTATACTAGTAGATATAAGTAAATTTTATCTTATGTAAGTTGAAGCTTGAGACATCATACCTGAGAGCTGAATGCTTACAACAATTCTGGAAGATAAACAATTTAATTTTGGAACCCGAACATAATTTAACACCTACAAACCAATACTCAACATTACTCTCCATGCACTGAGATAAATCAATGAGAGACCATCAGTTGTAATATAACCACCGTCTCGATACACTAACGGAAAAACTGACAAAGAACTTTATCCATTAACTTCTCAGAATAGGTTTATATTCTTTAATATAAAGACATTTATTCCTAGTTAATTTTCATTTGGCTAAGCCTATTACTTTCCTCTCTTATTTATTTATTTTTTAAAATATTTACGTGATTGAGGTATTTATAGCCTGTTTAAATCGAACGAAAGATGTTTTCCATTTACCATTGTTTCGAATGAACTAATTTCAAATTTTAAAGGTTTTTGGCCACCTGGACAAACGTCTCACTTGGAATCCTCATACAAGGATGAAACAACAATAAACTGCTCGACGTTTTCGACTACTCCAGCACCTACTAGACAAACGCTTTAAACTTTCAATTAATTACAAAAGACTCATTTACATGACTATAATAAGATTTATTTGGATTTACTGAGTTGAGCTATGGGGTTCCACTAAACCATCAAATTCTTCTCGTATCCAATCCAAAATCCTTCGTAAAATCCTCAATGCTCCTTACTTTGTCACAAATAAAATAATCCATAAAAGTCTTAATGTTCCATATGCTTCCGATTTGGCCAAATCCAGATACTTATCCTTCTATAAAAAACTTCATAACCATCCGAATCCTCTTGTTTATAACCTTACTTCCTCTTCGATTCCTGATAACCCTGAGAGGCGTCTGAAAAGAAGATGGCCTCGTGATCTCCTTATGTAGGCATATTGTTAGAGTGCTACCAATGCGTAGTTTCTCAAAAACGTTTTCATGAGATTATATTTCTGTGTACACGTTTACTTGAAGTATTTATACCTATACTTACAATCCAAAATCCTCAATGCTCCTTACATTGTCACAAATCAATTCATCCTTAACGAACTTAACATACCAAATGTTTCTGATTTAGCCCAATCCAGATACATATCCTTTCAATAAAAACTTCAAAACCGTCCGAACCCTCTCGTTTCAAACCTTGGTCCCTCCTAGTTATCTGGTAAAAATCTGAAAAGAAGAAGGCCTCGTGATCTTCTTATGTAAATATATTATTAGAGTGCTACCAGTGGATAGTTTCTAAACAAGCGTAATTTTGAAGCGCTTTTACTTGAAAGTATAGTAAATTTAGTTAGAACTTTTTCAAACCAAGGCATCGTAATGTCAAATTATTTTATTCCTGCTTATCGATTGCTTATATTGATGTTTGAATTTGATATAGTGTATGAGTCGCCAACGGGCTGAGAAGGCAGGGTCAAATACCTCCCTCATTAGCATAAACGCTATGTGGTAAGCCACAGGTTTAAGAGTCTCACCTCCAGTACGTCACTACGTCATTGATCTCTCATCGGTTCCACTCATCGGTTCATCGACTAGGCCACTCATGTTTTCAATTAAGTGTAAATGAAATATAACGTTTCTTTATTATCCAGGGACAAAGTCCCTTAAGAATAAAAGTAAAATAATATTATATAGTGGCCAAAACGGTGTTGGCGGACTCATTAATATAAATAAAAAATATAATAATAATAAGCACGGGTTAAAATCGTTATTTGTTTATACAAATGAGTTGAAATTTAAGTGTTTGGAAAAACCTTTATCAATAAGCTGTTAAATAAAAGTTCTGTCTTAAATTGTTTTTTAATACATATATAAATTTCACGAAAAAAGTATTTGTAAACATTTTTACTTGTCTCCTCTAAAATAAAAGTTGTAAGTAAAAAAAAAAAAAAAAAAATCGAATTATAATAGATGTTCATAATTATTACAGTGATCAGTACTCAGTGAGTGGAAAACTAATAAATTCCGGTGATCCTGGAAATTATACGAGTGTTAACTTTGTAGAACATTATACAATGCAATAAAAGCTTTAATGTTTTCGAATTAACGTAATACATACTATCTTGTCCCCCTACCTTATTAAATATTTCCTATTTTAAACGCATTGAAAATTATTATAATGTTTCATATTGCTATTTACATGTAATGATGATTATATTTTCTGTTAATAAAAACGTAAAAGTATATTACTTTTTTCTTTAAAACCTATTCAAGTAAATGGTTTATAACTATTAAATAAAAACTTTTATTAATGAGGTCTGAAAATAACTGTTTTGAAATGCCATGTATCAATAAAAGTGTAAAAGTATAATATAATAGTGCCAAGCATTTAAAAAAAAAAAAAAATATGGCGTTAAAGCCATAATTTTGTTTTTCTTATGAATTTTCTAAGTGAATTGTATTCTTCTCGATCTTGCTATTTTATTAGTTTTAGGAATATTGAGTGCCGACCCCTCAATAAACTTCCTCCTCTCGTTGCTAAAACGCTTACAGTATATCGCTGAATATGTAGTGGCTCATCGGTTTCATCACTTTGCCCACAATTTCGTGTCGCCTTTATTTTTACCAAGTTTAAGAAAATATTTGTATTGCCAATATTGGTTCTCAATCTAATTAGATTTCTGATCTCACTTCCTTCCATATTCTAATGGAAGCGAATCACGGTTTTAAAGAAATTTTAGGATTCTTTTCTTTCCCTTTGCTTTGAGACTCCCATTCATATAAATTCTGCCATTCTTCAACAAACAAATTATTTAATAAACGTTAAATATCTGTTATTAAAATTAATTCTTATTGCTTTGGTATTCCAATTTTTGGGCCATCATCAGCGTCGGCATTTCTTTTATTTTTTTTTATAACAATATACATTTTGGGTTAGCAAATAAATCCTTTTGGTTTTTCAGGGTGATAAAAAACTCTAGGATTACTATAGTATTACTATGTATTATAGACATAAAATTCGTTTTAATCTACAATATATTGACTATTATTTAATATGACTTTTTCCAATATTTCCACTAACTGAATAATGCCATGTACATGGAATGTGTGGAGTTTATTCTTAAAAAATTGATCCACGTAGTTTTTGATGTCCTCTTCCTTTTGGAATTTCTAAGTCTCTAAGTGGTAGTCACTTGGAGCTAGGTATGGGTGAATAGGGAGCGTGGAGCAAAAGGTCCTATCCGAGGCTCAGTAATTGATTGCGAGTGATCAATGAGGTGCGAGATCTAGCATTTTCTTGATGGAACACAACACCCTTCCAATCATTCATTACTCTTCAAGATGTTCTCCAAATTCGATGACACTATATCCGTTGGAAAGCTGAATTATTACTCTTCAAAACCCTGTGAATGTTTTTTTATTTAATCCCTCCATAAGGAATAAATATATTTATTTCTCCTTATACGTTTTTATTTTTTTATCTCCAGTTGTAGTTTGTTTAAGAAGGTCATGTTGATGTCATTTTATGTAGTTTATGTGGCCCTAAATTTCTTGTAGATAAAGTCATAACATTTTTTTCATACGTAGAGGGACCCAAACATTAAGCCTGGAAACTTAGCCGAGCTTGTACAAAAGGTTTTCTACGCTTGTGTGTGACACATTTAGGGCCATAACAATTTCTCGCACTGATTGGGTGGGAATTTCATCAACAATGACCTTAACATTGCTTGTTTCAATTTCATGTGGGCGATCGGACCGTTGAGCATCGTTGATGTCAAAATTTCCTGAATGAAATTTGGCAAACCAATGTGTTCGGTTAAGGTATAATTCCCATAAACACTGCAAATTTTTCTATGAGCTTCTGCAGCACGCTTACCTTTTTTAAAATAATACAACAAAATATGCCTATAATGAATGATACTTTCTTCCATATTCACAGTGAAATAGCAAACACAATACTAAGCTAGTTTCAACAATAGTTAACAGATATAGTTGTTGAAATATTACAAACAGGGTAAAGAGTCTACCTTAGGGAATAATTCATCAGATAAGAAGTATATCATAGTGACATAAAAATCTGGTGCGCGCAACACTCAACTTTCACTTAGCGCTCAACTTTGAATAGAAATTATTTTCTGGCCATTTTGGGTTATTATAAAATTTTTGGATTTCATTTTTAACCGAGATTAAGCTGAAAGCTTACAGCTAACAAATCATAAATACCATTAAAATAACAAAAGTCCTATTTATTATATCACCGATTGTTTATGGGTTGTACCATCCGTTGATTATTGATTGTACGACTATTAGTTATTAAATTATTATATTCCATTGCAAAGTTTACTAAAATGGAACTAAGAGATTTTTATGGGCTGTCACAGACAGGTCAAAATTTGTCACAGTAATTGGAAGTGGATACTGTTGGAATATCACGAAGGGAATATTCATCAAATTATTCACTAATTTAATTTTCTAAAAATTTACATGATGATTTTTCTGAATAAACGGCCGGTAGATACCTAATTATTTAAATATAATATCAGATCTAGAGTTATTAAACTACAGTAAATATATTTAAGGTTATAAACAGATGCTTTATACATCCATAAAATGGTTTGATATTTCACTTCTTCTTTCACACAAATACAATGTAATAGTTTTTTAAACAATGGCATTGCTTTGATTAGGTGGATTTAATATACTTTGTTCAAACTTGAAAATATTTTAAAAGTTTACCTTCAGTTAGTAAATTTCATTTAATTTCCTTGAAAACATGTGATTAACGTTAAATAATATTAGTTTTCAGAAATTATTATTTATAATATTTTCGCCACTCTCTGTTACCTTCCACAATTTTCTATATTAGAAATTCTTTTTTCTAAAATTCTCCGCTTTCCAAGATATATTATACGCATACCTTCTGACTGGTATATCAGGAGATTCATTTTCGACCTGGATAAGCATTTTTATTTTTTTCTCCTTTATTCAATTATCAAATACTTTGAAAAGTTATAATTAGCATTTTTTCGTAACTCTGAATAATGTTAGATGGTTAATGTTTTTAAATAAACCAAATTAAAGGTACTTTAGAGGAATACGTATATGAACATTAGGCATTTAAGCCCTGTAAAGTGACATCAATGGGGATAAGACCTAATTGACTTAATTATACAATGACAAACCTAGTTTAATCAAAATCGTTATAGCCGTTTTTGAGAAAATTGTAAAAATGTGTTTCAATGTTGATATAAAGTGGCACTTCCGGTTACTATCTTTAACTATCTTTAACAACGTGTATTTCCGTTGAAAACTCAGATTCGAAAATTTTCACGATTGCAATACTTTCTCTTACTATATAATACATATATAGGTAAGGAAAAGTAAAAACTGAGAGGATTTATTCGCCAACCCAATATTATGTGATATAACAAATAATAGTTAATAATGATAAATAGTGATGTATGTGTAATAATAATAATAATATAATTCAACATTCTATATTCTAATTATTTATTATTTTATTATTATTACTCATACATCACTACTTACCATTATTAACTACTATATTTTATATCATATTGTATCTCTCATGTTACAAAGTTTGTCAGCACTAATGATGTCCCATAACCTTGAGTTGAAACTATCTATCACCCGACATCATATGATATAATTATTTTTAAAAACATCAACATTAAAAACATATCTAGTTAAAGAATCAAGAATGAGTCACTGTGACCGTCCCGTATCCAGAGGTTCCTCTGTACTGTTTTTTTTTTAATGCTCTTAAGTCGTTTTATAATATGGTGATAGTAGTTTCTTCAAATTAGCGAGGTATGTTTCCCCTCTCGCCTCCACTGTTTGCCTCATACAAGAGCGAAGAGACACACACTGTTATAGCAGCCTGAGGGTTGAGGAGAGGAATGTAGGGCCGTGAAGCGGTACCCTCGCCCTAAGGCAACGAATTCCTTTCGGAAATTCCCGATTGCACAGTGGCACCACCCTCCAACCTGGGGGTAAATCACTTCATAAAACTGTCCCGCCCTCCCTTAGCCTTCACATTGTGATCCAAGGAGTACCACAATTCTGGAAGATTTGAATATTCCCATTGGTATGACTCGGTCGAACTTCCTTGGGTAATACTATTATTTTACCTATTTATTTACAACTTTGAATTAAATTCAACCAGTAAATTTGAAAAAAAACAAGCATAATGACATGAGTGGACTTGTTGAGGTATTAGCCAATAGTAGCATTATCTAAATTGTTTTTAAAAAATTCCCACATCTTTTTTCGAACGCCTAGTAGGATTATCAGGAATCGAGGAGGGAGCAAGGCTGGAATCAAGTTCATCATGAAAGGATAGGTATCTGTGGATCGGGAAAATTCTGTGACGTGTGTAACATAAGGTCTTTATGAATGATTTTATTGTATAATTTAATACAACCGTTGATTCCTCGTGGATCATAGGGCATTTACAAGTGCATTCCATTCCACTCTTTTCCCAGCAATAATTTTTGCTTCTAATCGGTTCAGAGCATTTTGCGCAGATCTCCACAATGTTTCTCATGGCCTTCCTGTTCTTGTTGTTCTTAGGGATTCCATTGATGTGCTACTTTTTCGCACTCACTGTCAGCTTCCCTCAAAGTGCGTCCAATCCATTTCCATTATGAATAATTTTAGTTTTGAAAAAATATGGACCTTACGAAGGATTTTGGATTCTAAGGATTGGAAACGCGAAGAATTTGATGGTTTGGTGGAACCCCAAAGCTCAAACTTCATATGCAGGACTTATTATGGTCATGTAAGTAGTCTTTTATAATTAGAGGCTGGCTGGCCGAGCGGGCTAACGCGTGTGCAACCTGATTTATGAGATCACTTATGAAATAATTATGGGTTCGCGTTCCGGTCCCAAGGGGTGCTTTTAACTCAGGCATTAATCCGCCGCTCTCACCCCTGATAAATTTCCATACAGCCTAAAAGGCGAGGAAGGAGAGGAGGAAAGAAAAAAAAAAAAGAAAAGAAAAACAAGTCTTTTGTAACAAACTGAAAGCTTAGAGCGTTAGAGTAGTTTATTGTTGTTTCAGTCTTGTATGCATATTCCTAGTGATGTTTTTCAAGTGGAGTCCTAGGCAACGGATTTGTTCAACAGGTGTAAGTGGAATATTATTGAAGGATACTGTAGAACAAGAAGTCATTCTTTTTTTTTTTTTTAAATCATGTTGAAATAAGGAAAAAAAAGACCAGTGTGAAGTAAAAGTGATAATAAGGCTTAGTGTTAAATAAAATTTATTGAAAACAAATGAAGAGAACTCAATTCAGCAATTTATTGTAATCCAATCCTATAAAAAGTATTAGAAGGTTTTTTTTATTCCCACTTTCAATAAAAAAATTTTGTGTAGGAAACAATATCCACTGTTTCCGGGAATTCCTTTTTTTTGTGATAATTTACCTTGATTTATATCTAGAAGCTTTCGCTTTTCATTTTTTCTTGATTTCGAATTCTGACTCTAAATCGCATATTATTTATAGAAATACTTAAACATCATATATATTTATACACATATAATGTACATAGAGAGGGTCTTGGGCTCAATACTTAAACTATTGTTTCTTGGTCAATGGTTGTGTAAGGAGATGATTTTGAACTATATCATGCTCAACCATCAGGTTTTTACCCTTAATGATAAGTTAATTAAGATTCATCACTTTATAAAGGCTGGATGTGCTTCAGGAGGATCCACGGGTGATGTAACAGGACTGAGCCCTGCGTACAGCACCTCTCTCTCCTCCTCTCCATGTCATAGTAGCTACCTTTAATCCTGACAGTCCTGTGATTAAGGTATCTACCTATTAGAGAATAAAGGTTAGTGGGGGTGTCGAGCTCTTGCAACCGCTGGAGTATCCAGGGCCACCATACACAGTCGAAGGCGGAGGATATGTTGAATAGTATCAGAAGATCGTACTTCTCCGCCTTCCCCATAACATCCCTGCGCACTCTCAGCAGTGCACCTGTGGTTCTTTTGCCACCTTTCGAGAAAAACTGACGTGGATGGCTAGCTGCGCTGAGAGTCGGTCTAGTTGATATTTACTGTTTGATATATATTTTTTTCTTTTATTTTTTTCTCTTATGATATGTGGTATTATCACCAAGTGATGTGAAGTAAGATGCCCACTAAGAGGACTAAGTAAGACGGCTGTACTCCTAGTGGTTCACCAGCCAAACAAATAACTCCTACGAGAAACACCTCCAATGACCACAGTGAACACTTCAGATCCAGAATCTCAGCCTTAATCAGGTCCGTCTTCGCAAGAAATGGTTGAAGAATCCCCGTTCTTTACGCCAAAACCCGTTGCAAGTGCTTCAGAATGTTAGAGAAATAATGGAGTCTGCACCAATACCCTGGGAACCAAGGCCTACTCCGATATTTGTGAAAAATATGAAGACTTTTCTGTTGTTGTGCACCCAACTATACAAAATCTGCTCCGGCAGTTATTCATGTATCAACAGGACCAATGACACTAAAATAATACCAGCTACTGCAGAAACGTATCGGAAAATAGTGAAATATTAATCAGAAACAAACGGCGAATTTTTGAACGTACCAGCTGAGAAAAGATTGAGCATTACGAGTTGTAATAAGAAATCAGCACTCCTCAACGCCACCTGAATTGATAAAGGAACTACCGACTTTTCGGTTCAAAAAACATCAGGTAACCAACATTTTGAAGTATAATAAGGAGCAGCGCAAGGCGAGAAATAAAGCCCCACTGCCTTTATTTTTTATTGACTTGGAACCATCACTAGGTATCGGAAAAATTAATAATATCACCAAAATATTCTACACAAGCGTGAAAATTGAGAAGTCGTAACCTAAGGCTACTCGAAGAGTTATTGCCATCACTTGTCGCGTTGCGCCAAATGCGGTGAACAACATAAATCAGCGGAGGGCACCGAACCGATACGAGATCCTGCAGTTAGTGCCCTATATTCGGAGGGACATCCGGCGAACTATAAGAGTTGCCAATTCTGCTAGAACCTCAAAACCAGATACAGAAGACCCGAATTCAAGACGAAACAACCAGGCCAAGAAGAGAACCTGCTAGAATAGTGAACTCTAATGTTCCATTCTCCTATCTACTTGCAGGTAAGAACCAAACATATAATTGTGAAGCCCTGCCGCAACAACAACCTCCATCCCATCCTCAAGTTTCTATCTATTCTAATATATCTTATCAATATTATCGAAAACATCAAGTTACTCATATTCCTCCTCCTTCAAATGCCACAGATCTCACCAGTTTGTTGGCATCTTTTCTCTCCGACTTCATATCCCTTGTTACCCCACTCATATTACTCCTTACAAATATTATATCTCACCTCATCCATCCCTTAAAAATCCTTAAATGCCTTTCACCAAATCCTTATCCATTCTCCTTTGGAATGCGAATGGTGTTAGAAATCATACAGACGAACTATCTACTTAACAAGAACATTTAGGTGGAACTAATTACTAAAACTCGACTAACCACTAAACAACTCTTTAAAATACCGCAATACTTGACATATCGTACTGACCATCCTGATGGTAGAGCACATGCCGGCATTTCTGTCATTTTACACCAATCGCTGTTCCATCACCTACTCCCATTACCTACTAAAGATTTCCTACGATCCACCGTCATTGTAATCAAAACGTTCTCCTTTCCTGTCACCTTAGTATCAGCATATTACCCTCCTAACAGATCCATATCCAATGACCAGTTCAGTTCTCTCCTTAACTCCTTAGGACATCATTCCATCCTGGGTGCAGGCTTAAATGCATCAAGAATAGGTTTCAAGAATAAATAATTCTCGTGGTAGATCCTTGCAGTCAATTCCCAAAGTTTCAGCCTCCTTCCTCATAACTCACTTACCTACTGGCCAACTGATCCTCCGATCATGGTCCATTAATACTCCAATTGTCTCTAGCTCCTATTCCTAAACCCTCTCCACCGTCTTTCGTCAATGGCTCAGTTAAATGGAAACTCTTTCGTAACATCTTTTCCGATAATATTGACCTCAGAATAACCTCCTAGAAGATCTTGACAATGCGGTAAATTCCTTCACTCCCCAGTACAATCACTCCTCATCCAGAATCCCATCCAACCCGTAGTACCGCAAAAGTAGAAGAATTCCTCTCTTCACCGATTACACCCTCTTTGCCACCTAAGCAGTTAATCCATCTGAGATCAAATACCTTTTACGCAATGTCACTTCTCGTAAATATCTTGGATACGACCTCCTAACTCCACAGATTCTTCGAAAACTTCCACACAAAGTTATCATGTCCTTTACATATATTTATAATTGCATTTTAAGAAGTGCCCACTTTCCTCTCCTATGGAAACATTCCACCTTCGTCCTTTTCCTGAAACCAGGCAAACCTCCCAACCATACATCATCTTACAGACCAATCAGCCTACTCCCAATCTTATCAAAATTTTTTGAAAAGAATCCCATAAAATTCCTACCCATCAATTCAGATTTCGTTCCCAAAATTCCACTGTCCAAGTAGGACTCCGAGTTGTTGACCATACATCCTCAGCCCTAGAAAAGAAACATTATTGTTCGGGTGCATTTCTGGACGGCTTTTGACCGGGTATGGCACGCCGGACTGCTCTTCAAGCTTAAATTCGATCTACCACAGTCCTTATATCTACTACTCCAATGCTACCTCTCTGACCGCTCCTTTCAAGTTTGCTGTTGTACTGAATTCTCCGACTGCCATTTAATGGAGACGGTAGTTCCGCAGGGCGGCGTTTTGGGTCCCATCCTTTACATTCTTTTCACTGCAGATAATCCTGTCAACATTCACTAATAATACCGCTATCCTTTGAACCAACTGAGATCCTAAAACAGTGTAATGAAACCTACAAATGCACCTCTCCTTTATTGAACACTGGTGTAATAAATGGCGCATTAAGATAAATGAATTAAATGCAAACATATTACCTTCACCCTTTGTCGTAAATACTGTCCACCAGTTTTTTAACACCATCCAGCATCCTTTTCTAGATACAATCCGGTAGCTTGGCTTTCTCTTAGACGACTAACGTGAAACCCTCATACTAGACTTAAGAGACAGGGACTGAACCGACGATACGGCCAAGTATATAGGCTACTTAACAGAAAATCTAAACTTTCTATTGAAAACAAGTTACTGATCTACAAGACAATATTGAAACCTATTTGCACATACGGAATAGAACTGTGGGGAACAGCAAACGCACCAATCCTTCCAGACAAAAGTCCTTCGAACAATAGTCGATGCTCCTTTCTGAGTAACTAACAAATCCTACATCATGACCTCAACATCCCATTCGTCCTAGACCTTATCCCAGAAAAAATCTACAAATTTTACCAGTTCATCCAATTCCTCTCGCACAATTCCCGTCAAGCACCACCACCTATAATCAATATCAACCAACCATCCCTATAATCCTCCAAGAAGGTTGAAACGGTAGTGGCCCCGCGACCTTTTGTAGATTGTATATATTGGAGTTCTGGCAATAGCCAGATTCTCCACTGAAGACATGAATGTATGTGGCTAAAGTGCTCTCGATCAATCTCCGCAGGCTTTAGTGCCAGTGATGCGGTTGAGAGAGTAGCGCAGGGTTCTCCTGGAGTCCAGCTATAACTGATATCCAAGTTACAGATATTTGTAATACTCAATAAATAAATAAATAAAAAAAATTACATCACAGGTTTAGACTATCGCTCACTAAGGGGTAAACAAACCCCCAACGAACCCTTTTTAGTTGAGTTCGGGTCTAGAGATTGCCAGGTAAATCGAGAATCGAATCAAAGACTTTTTATTTGTACACACTTGAACCACGACTTTTAATTTCAATAAGTTAAAAAAAAAAATGTTTTTGCCTGAATTTCTATAAGGTTTGAGAATACTTGTTACTGTTTTTTTTTCCAACAAAAAGTTCTTTTTTAAATTAAAAAAGATGAAAAGAATCAATCGAAGAATCGTTCATAAGAATCGATTCATCACAATGATTGAATCGTTCAGTTAAAATCATCGAATTTCCCATTTCTTGTCGGGACTAGATGGTTAGGTCTCCCCCGTCTACTTTTGTATACACTCGGCCGTTCTCGGGATTCCATTTATAGTGTGATCTTGTGTCACCCATCAATTTGGAGTACCATTCATAGTTCAATAGTACTTTAGAACTAGCTATTTTTAAAATTCAATTAATTTAGAAAATAGTGCTACTTGATTAGAAGGTTGAGATCATATTTAATGGGAAAAAAGGTATACTCTAACGGGGTACCGGGATGTCGAGGTCAAATCAAGAAACCAGGAAGAGGGAGGTGGTGTAGAAATTACAATTAACTCTAAATATTTACCAATCTTTCCTTTTTTTTGAATCACTGATCTGAAAATCCATTAAAAGAGGGGTTAAAAATTTCAAAAAGAGCAAACAAAAAGAGGAAGTTTGAACAATAATTTATGACCAGGTCATATTTGGAATCATACTACATTTTCGAAAATCGTCGCTACAGTGGGATGTCTATATAATCCAAAGGGACAAAGTTCTCTCAGGAATTCAATAGAATCACGAAGGTTAAATTTATTTTGTACATATTCATAGACGATATCACAGAATTAATGAGTCGTTCTATTTATTCCTTTTTGGTCTCTTAAATAAATGGTCATTGATCATAAAGACATGTTTCCCAACTGAAATAAATATGTTATATATAAATGATTTCTATAATTATTATTAAATATTATCTGTAACTTTATGCTTTTAACTTCATACTATTTGTAACTGAGGGGAGTGGGATAGCTCAATGGGTAAGTCACTGATTTTCTATGCTGTAGGTCCGGAGTTAAAATCCGGCAGACGGAAGGTATTTAGTTATTCTATACCATTGGCTGTGGATGGGGAAAACCTCCTTGCTAAATCAGCGTCTATAAAGTAGGTTTCCTTAATTAAATAATTAATTAAGAGCAAAAACAAGGCTGTTGAGCATGATCTCGATCCAATCACCTCTCTGTACAACTGGCCTTGAAACAACCTTACGAAATACCGAACCCAAGACACTTCATGGATTGTAGTGGTAGTTTTTTGTTTGGCGTAAAACATCAGGACCATCAACTCCTGTAAATTAATTTTGTTTATCTCTGGATTAAATTTTTAAGAGATTTTCTATTTTTTTTTAACAAACCTCGTCATCCCTCAAAATGTTTGATATTGGAGGTGTGTGCTAGTGGGCACTCCTGTAAAATATGGCTGATTGTAAGCATATTATTAGGTGTGAATGGCTAAGATAAACTGTAGTGGCTTTCTTAAACTTTATGATGACTATTTAATGTCTTTTCGGCTTTCTTTCTTTTTTTGTAATGTTCAGAAATAAAATTAAGGCAACCAATATGGCCCAGATTCCTTAAATGTATTCTATTGTTTATTTAATATGTATTCATATATATTATAAAGAAAAATATTATTCTAATTATTCAAAACAAAATAAATTATTCAATTTTCTTGTCACATTTTTTTAGGTTCGGTGCCATTTTTTTATGTTTTTATTTGAAAGCTATTAGACACAGGTCCATTTATGTTTAGGTTATAACGAAAAAAAGCTTGTAACAACAAATTTCGGCGTTGTAAATGTTCAAATTTACTTTGGAGTCTTCGCTGACAGACGAACGCAAACTGTGAATACCAATAAGAAGTTTCCACTAAATAGGCCTTAGGCTGTCAGCGGGACGAGTTGATGCCGCAACATGTCCATAACTAGGGGAATCGATGCTAGCGCACTTGGGATGGCTGTCATGGAAACTGTTGTCTGCACACTAATAGGCACCAATGACCAAGCATAACCGCCCTCTGGTCACATCATGGATATTCGATGAGTTCCTGGCTAGCAATTATGGATCGATTACCCACATTCCCATACTATATAATTTCTTAATAGAGCCCATTATCGATAGATGAGAAATCTTTTTTTGTCATCATGCAATCTCTACTAGTCTTACTATTCGTTATTATCTTATATTATATTTGTCGTCATCATATGTTCTTGCTATTTTCATAGGAGCAGGCTTTCCATACTGGATGGGCGAGGAGGTGTGTGTTTAATTCATGTATAAAAATTATGAGTGATAATTAACATAATTTTCCATAGTTTTTAAATTTTTGAACTTTATATTACAATGTATATTCACACATAAGATTATACCTCAGAGGTCAGTATAATAAAAATCAAAATTAACTTTTGATAATTATTTGTTGAACGTTCTGTGTCCCCCTCCTAAATCTAAAAAATCTGGTGCGCGCAACACACAACTTTCACTTACCGATCTACTTTGAATAGAAATTATTTTCTGGCAACGCTGGGCTATTATAAAATTTTTTGAAGTGCATTTTAAACGGAGCTAAAGCTTAAAGCTTACAGATAACAAGTCATTAAGACCATTATAATTACAAAATGTCTATTTAATATATCGACGACTGGCAATAAAAATCTAGTCACTCCATCTGCTTTTATAAATCACACAACTTTCTTTGCTTTTATAAACCACAGAATGACTAACTCCAATTTCAACATTTTTGAGTGATATCATTTTAGTGATATTTTTAGTTGAAAAAGTTATTTATGCAGACAGTGAGTAAATCGATTCCGGAGGTGGTGATTGCAGTGTTGAAATATAGAACTGAGAATAAAGGTATAAATTTAGGTACTTACTTTTTTATGAAAGATGTTCTTAGGAAAGATACTTTATTAAATATCTGTAGAAAAAAGGTTTTATTAGTCTCAATAATTAAAAAAGAATATTTTATATTTATCCAAATTTTCGCCTCTTCAGAGGAAAAAACTAGAGACCATATCTTTCCTCCTAATTGTCCGATTTTAACGATTTTTTTTTTGATTTTTTTAGGAAATTCCATAAACTATTAAGAAACAATTACAATATCGATAAAAAGTGTATACTTTTTGAGTTATTCGGAATTTAATTTTACCATCCCTCGTAACTTTTTTAACGTAAGTATGTTATATAGATCAATTTAAAGGGTGTCGAGAAAATGACTTCAGCGAAGTTTCATTGAAATCGATATATTCGTTTAGGCGCTACAGTCTATAGCAACGCAGGTTTTTCTGCATTTTTATTTTTTTTCTCCTTTATTAACTTATCAAATTCTTTCAAAAGTAATATGTAGCATTTTTTTATAACTCTGAATAATGCGAAATGATTAACTTTTTAAAATAAATCATATTAAAGGTACTTTGGAAAAAGACATATATGATCATTGGGCATTTAAGCCCTGTAAAGTTAAATCAACGGAGATAAGGACTAAATGATAAGAAAGACCACTTAATTATACAATGATACACCGAGTTTAATCAAAAGCCGTTTTTTAGAAAATTGTAAAAATGTGTTTCAGCGTTCATATAAAGTGGCACTTACGGTTAGCCGATTTTAACAAAAAAGTTGCTGTCACATCCAGCTCATATAGAAACCTGAAATACTTAATATCAGTTTCGTACTACTTTTCGTTTATGAGCTAGACTGTTAACACACACACACACACAGACTATTTTGCGACACTTGGTTATTTGGACTCAGGGGACCTCAAAACATATATTTCCGTTGAAAACTGAGAGTCGAAAATTTTCACGATCGCAATACTTACCCTTACAATACATTACATATATACGTAAGTGAAAGTAAAAATATACCAATATATTTTAGGTTCAGTTCAGAAATCAGTCATAACTAACTTAAGTATACAACACATAAATCAACTTTTCAAATAAATATAAGTTATTGTAGAAACTTTCCTTAAACATATAAGTTACTTACATTTTAAAAAAGAAAAAGAAAAGAAAATATGTTTAAAAAAAAAATATAGAACAAGCATTTAATAAAAAAGAAGATTTGAAATTCATTCGTGACTTTTGGAATCAAACCATACAATAACATTTAAGGTCGTAACCCCCCACCAGCTATCCTATTTGTTACAATAATCCTTTTAGTTACAAATCAGACATTGAACCAAGCTCATTGCATTACATTGACTTACGCAATATTTTTGGAAGAGTAAAATGAAACTAACTTTATTTTTTATTTTTTAACAAATTTTTGTAAAATAAAAAAACAAAAAAAAACTGTCCTACTAACAACCCCTGAAGGGTGTTGGGTTCAGTACAATGTGAGAACGTACTGTTACAAGGTCAACGGTTGTGCAGGGAGGGGATTGGACCGATATCACGCTCAACCGCCAGGTTTTTCCTTAACTAATTACGAGTACCCACTTTACAGAGGCTAGGTGTGCCCCAGGAAAACCTCCCGACCAAGTTCTATCCACGACTGCTGAAAAATTACTACTCTTCAGTCGGATTCGAACCTGGGACCTTGAGCTCTGGAAGTCAGTGTTCACCCACTGAGCTACCACGCTGAGATAATATCTTTACGTAAAACCGTAAGGGTGCTCGTGAATGAATCATAATATCCTGTATTCTTTGAATTATGTGGGCCTTGATCTCTGGAAGTCAGTGCTCACCCAATTTGCAATATGGTTGATTATATAACTTTTTTGGCTACCTAGCTTGGTTTCCGAGGTATCCGTCCTCGGCTATGGCTAATTTTGAAGGAAAAAGAATTACCTCATGTTTATTACCTCATGTTAAATTCTAATTACACCATCGTAAAGTAAACAAAACTTTCTTTGAGAACAGTTATTAAATTTACAAATGCCAATGATAAAAGGGACTTTCAGAAGGTCTAATAATCTAAAGCCTAACATTATGCCGAATTATTACACGAATCAGGAATACGAAGATGCTCGGGTATGAGTTAGATAATTGCAGCAGTATTAGACCTCCTGAGTGTCACTTTTGTCAGTCATCTTAGAAAATTTTTATTTTTTATTTATTTATATGATATTTACAACTGTATAAAAAAATACATCTGGTAAATTTGCACATGTATATAATGACATGGAACACATGTTGAGAAACTACCCATTGGTAGCACTCTAATAATATGTCTATATTAGAAGATCACGTGGCCATCTTCTTTTCAGACGCCTCGGAGGGTTATCAGGAATCGAATAGGAAGCAAGGTTAGAGACAAGAGGATTGGGATGGTTATGAAGTTTATTATGAAAGGACAGATATCTGGATTTGGCCAAATCTGATACATAAGGAACATTAAGGTCATTATGGATAATTTTATTTGTAACATAGTAAGGAGCATTGAGGATTTTACGAAGGAATTTGGATTGTAAGGATTGTATGCGAGAGGAATTTGAAGGTTTGGTGGAGCCCCATAGCTCAACTCCGTATGCCCAAATAGGCCTTATTATAGTCATGTAAATGAGTCGTTTATAATTGATTGGAAGGTTAGAGCGTTTGTCTAGTAAGTTTTGAAGTAGTCGGAAACGTCGAGCTGTTTCTTGTCGTTTCAGTCTGGTATGAGAATTCCAAGTTAGACGTTTGTCCAGATGGAGTCCTAGGTAACTAGAAAATTTAAACACTGTTTTCTTAAAGTAAATTGTGTCCACTTTATCATGACGTGCCTGGAATATAATGATCTTGATTAGTTTTTTAGCAATGCCTTCTTATTCAATAAAAACGAGGACCATCTTAAAAAAAAAAAAAAAAAAAAAATTGGTCTTATCTCCTGTCCCTTTGGAATCGACCCGTACATCAACTCAACTTTTTTGACGAAAACGTTTCCTAAAATCACTCGTCAGAGTTTGTTCATTAACAGCTGTAACACCTTGAATATCATCATTTATGTATTTACTTATTTACTTACATTTACGTATTTACTTATTTTTTTCACCTAAAGGAGAAAATTATCTTGAAAATGTTGGCTGAATCATTAGTTTTGATGTTCGAATTAGCGGAGATATGGCTTGCCGACAAAAAATACCTTTGAGAAATAATCTATTATAATACGGGTAATAAACTGGTTACTGAGCTACTCTAGATGCTTTATGTATGGCGATTTATTCCTCCCCTCCCCTCCCATGCATTGAACGCTGTTATCATGTTACGCTAACCTTTGCCCCTCAATATTTCTTAAGTGTTGGCGCCTATGCTTATATATTTTAATTTATCTTATATGTCGTAATTTTTCATTCATATCTCATTATTTTATTTTATTTTTTCATTTTTTACATTTTCATGTTTGGTTTATTGTTATCATTTCCATACTGTAATACTTTCTACATAATTGCTTTCTTAAGAATTAATCCCTTATTTTTTTTTTTTAAACTTAAATGGTCAAGTTTTTTTAACTCTTGTTCATCTTCGTAGCCAGAAATCTGAAATAATCATCTAAACATTATCAACCTTAAGTTTATTTTCCAATTTAAAAAATATATATCTGGGGATATTTATCGTTATTACTAAACACTTTACAATTATTGTGGTATTAATCTGATTTAAATTTATTGAAAACTTTTTTTTTTTTATTTATGATATTTACAACTGCATTAAGAAAAAATATATTCAGTAAATGTGATAACAGAAAATAAAAACATGAAAACACTTGTTGAGAAACTACCCATTGGTAGGACTCTAATAATATGTCTTCATAAGGAGATCACGAGGCCATCTTCTTTTCGGAAGCCTCGAAGGGTTATCAGGAATCAAAGAGGAAGCAAAGTTAGAATAGAAACGAGAGGATTCGGATGGCTATGAAGTTTATTATGGATGGATATGTATCTGGATTGGGGCAAATTGGAAACATATGGAAAATTAAGATCTTTATAGATTATTTTATTTGTGGCAAAGTAAACACCGTTTAGGATTTTACGAAGGATAATGGATTGGATACGAGAAGAATTTTATTGTTTTATTGATCCCCATAGTTCAACATATTAGTATAAATACATGTGTCCACAGAAATATAATCTCATCAAAACACTTGCTGAGTAACTACCCAATGGTAGCACTCTAATGATATGTCTACATTAGGAGATCACGGGGCCATCTTCTTTTCAGACGCCTCAAAGGGTTATCAGGAATCAAAGAGGAAGCAAGGTTAGAAACGAGAGGATTCGAATGGCTATGAAGTTTATTATGGATGGATATGTATCTGGATTGGGCCAAACTGGAAAAATATGGAAAAAAAATGTATTTACAATAGGAAATCACGAGGCCATCTTCTTTTCAGACGCCTCGGAGGGTCATCAGGGATCGAGGAAGAAGCAAGGCTGGAAACGAGAGGGTTCGGATGGTTCTGAAGTTTATTATGGAAGGATAGTTATCTGGATTCTGGCAATTCGGAAACATAAGGTCTTTATGGATGGTTTATTACCCTCTGGTTTGCTTTCCTTGGTGGACTGTTTTTCTTACTGTATTTTATCGTGTTGTTACTAAATCCGAGTGAAGGGATAGAATTTAGGAAACGTCGGAACACATTAAAATAAGGATTTTTATTTGTGTTTTTCATTTTATCACTGAACCTCCCTCTCCCCCCCCCATTTTCCCTTCTCCCCAAACCAACTTCTTCAATTCATTTAATGTCAGCAATTCCTTCTTTTTAACTTACTAGCTATTACCTGAGACCCCTCTTGTGGTTCATGAGCATAAGTTGGAATTTTTATGACTGATTAACAATTTATATCAATCAACACATAGCTTTCATTCACCTTTCTACTTCCAATAGAAATTATTTTCCGACTATGCTGAGAAATTATTTATAAAATTTTTCAAGTGCACTTTTAACGGAGCTATAGCTAAAAGCATACAGCTAACAAATCATAAATACCATTAAAATAACAAAAGTCCTATTTATTATATCACCGATTATTTGATTGATTATTGATACACCTATTGATATACACCGAATGATTATACTTATTTAATAACACTTTTTAAAATTATGAACAGTAAATACATTAAAATATAAACAGAGTAAGCCAAGTGACAAGATCCTAAACTGAAGTAAATAGATGGTAACAATTGTTGTAGTGAGATATATAATATATGCAAATGTGAATATACTTCTACAGATCTACAGGAGAAATTGAAAGAAAAGGAAAAAGGATATAATATGGAATAATAGACATAAAGGAATGTGGAGAAAGAAGAATGAATACCAAAAAATTAAATAAATAAGTAAATAAAATTAGAAGAATAAAAAAAAAAAAAATTAGAGACTTACAGGTGTGTTCAGCTAGGAGTTTGACTTAGAACTGGAAAACCAGGGTAAGGGGGCAGGTATTGGGGAATTTGCTAATTTGTTTGGGTAATAGGGAAAAAAACTAGAAAATTACAGAATCTAAAATTTGAAGATATGGATATATACAAGGGAAAAAATATTATATATATGAAATATTAAATTATAAATAAATACATATACATATAAAATAGAATTAAGAGATTATATATACTATGTGAATAAAAACAAAAATGGAAGAAGTAAAACGTACATAGAAGTAAAATATAACTATAGAAATAAGAGACCATACATTGTAGAACTAACTTAGATGTATAGATAGGGGAAAAAAATTAATAATTATAATTATATTTGGTTGTACATATGTAAGAAAATTACATTTAAATGTTAGATGATATTGAGACATGGTTAAAAAGTAAAATAAATACAAAGTGAAAACGGATGACCATACATTGATGTAGAATGTAAATATAAAATTATATAATACAGATCTACAGGAGAGATTGAAAGAAAAGGAAAAAGGATATAATATGAAATAATAGACATAAAGGAATGTGGAGAAAGAAAAGAAAAAAAAAATTAAATAAATAAGTAAATAAATTTTTCAATTATGTTTTGGTATAGTTTACCTCAGTTTTTATCCGTTTGGCCTTATTAAGAATTTCCTTGACGGAATCGCGTTACATGCATTAAGTGACCTATATATTATGTTTTTCCTTTGGGGGGAAAAAAAAGCTTCCCTACCCTTAGCGAGTCATGCATGTTAATTCATTCCTTTTCTTTTTATAGTTCTCCCCCCCCCCCTCTCGGTAATTATTCTGTTAAGAGCGGTTGGTATCGACCTGTATCGGTACAGTACTCACGTGCCTGAAGCGGGGGGGGGGAGGGGGAGGGATATTTTTCACAAAGCATGCAGAGAGAGGAGAGAGATAAGCCGCTTGGAATGCGGGTGACGGTTACATTTTCGCCGTTGACCGGGGCCTCCGTGCGTGTGGAAGGGTCCTTATTGATTGCGCATAATATCCCGGGCTGGCCACTGAGTCATGTTTCCTCCTTCTTCCAAGTCCCATCTTATCCTCAGGTCGCCGTATCCTTTACGTCGAGAAACCGTCGCACAGCGGGCTGTCTTCTATACATCTAACGGGACAGAAGCCCATACGAATGAATTCATTATTTTTTATAGATTATTTTTAATTATTTACAAAAACATGATTTCAGTTGTATGTTTGTACCCAATTAAAAGATGAATTGACGTCATATATTATTTCTGGTCTACCGTAAACAGAAATAAAATAAACAAAAAAAAAAAAATCTGGTCCGAGCAACACATAACTTTCACTTACCGCTTTACTTTGATTAAAAATTATTTTCTGGCAATGCTGGGCTATTATAACAATTTTTCAAGTGCATTTTAAACGGAGCTAAAGCTTAAAACTTACAGATAACAAGTCATTAAGAACAATGTAATTACAAAATGTCTGTTTAATATATCGACGGCAATAAAAATCTAGTCACTCTATCTGCTTTTAGAAACCACACAACTTTCGTTGCTTTTATAAACCACAGAATGACTAACTCCAATTTCAACATTTTTGAGTGATGTCATTTTAGTGATATTTTTAGTTGAAAAAGTTATCTACGCAGACAGTGAGTAAGTTGATTCCGGGGTTGGTGATTGAAGTTTTGAAATATAGAACTGAGAATAAAGGTATAAATTTAGGTACTTATTTCTTAGGAAAGATACTTTATAAAATATCTGTAGATTTTAAAAGATTTTTTTAGTCTCAACAATTAAAAAAGTATATTTTAAATTTATTCTAATGTTGGCCTCTTCAGTGAAAAAAACTGGAGACCATATCTTAAACCAGATACAATATCGACAAAAAAGTGTATACTTTTTGAGTTATTCGGAATTTAATTTTACCATTCCTCGTAACTTTTTTTCCAGCTACTTTTCGTTGAAGTATGTTATATAGATAAATTTAAAGGGTGTCGAGAAAATGACTTTTGCGAAGTTTCATTGAAATAGGTACATTCGTTTAGTCGCTACAGTCTATAGCAACGCAGGTTTTTCTGCATTTATATATTTTGTTATCCTCTATTAATTTATCAAATTCTTTCAAAAGTAAGCATTTTTTCGTAACTCTGAATAATGCGAAATGATTAACACACACATACAGACACACACACACAGACCATTTTCAGATACTCGGTTATTTGAACTCAGAGGACCTCAAAACATGTATTTCCGTTGAAAACTGAGATTCGAAAATTTTCAAGATCGCAATACTTAAGTGAATTACTTATTACATATATACGTAAGTGAAAGTAAAAAAAAAAACAGGAAAAGCCAACAAAAAAATACAGTTTGCTAAATGGACATATTACTTATTAATTATGTTTATAAATGATCAACTTAAGTAATCAATTAAGAAATCGCGCTGCTAAAATTTTAAATTTACAAAAACTATACGGACCAAAAAAAAAAGTTGTTAGTGCATACTATGGGTAAAAATTTAACATAATTGTTGTGAAGCGAACAAATATAATGTTGAATAAAGAGAAGGATGTTTGGGGTGATCAGTCAGAAATAAGAAGTCAAAATAAATATTATTATTTATTTTGCCTTCTTATTTCAGAATGACCACCCAAACCATCCTTCTCTTTATTATTCACGACAGTCAACCACTAACCCACAATTATAATATTGAATATTTGAAAATAAATTAATATATATGTTTGAACAGTTGTAGGATTTTTTTAATGTGCATATGGATATACTTGAAAATATCTGAACAAATAAATTGAATATATTACATTTACTATACATCAAACATGGAATGAAGGGGGACATCTTCCATAACATAGGTACATTTCTAGAACTTTTTCAGCTGAAGATGAATAATGTTAAAAACGGAATAATACTTTTGATTTCTTAGTTTATTTACTAGATTTATTTTGTACAAAGGGTGGAATAAAAGCTTATGAATCAACTAAAATTATATATATGAACACTTTTTAAAGTATTTGTTTGTGAGTACATTTGATTAAATATTGTATCGAATTCAAGGATTCGATATTATTTTAAAATCTAAAGAAAGATGCTAGATTTCTAAATATTTATTTTCGACCACATTATAAACATAAAATGAATTAATACTTTTAAAAAACATTAAATGAGCGTATTAACATCTGCTAATGTTCTTTAAATCACTCAAATTGAACTCTTAAATATCTTCATACATTACAAAATGCAGCTGCAATACTTTCAAGGTAAACAGCTCATATCGTTTGGTTATTGCAAAAATTCATTATATACTAAATTTTTGATGGAACAACAGCGTTAAAGTATTTTTTTTTTTTTAATTTTTCCTTTTTTATCGATATAAAAATAACTATAAAAACTTATTTATTGAAAAATATTACAATCTGTCTCTAGAACATTTATAATAGAGTTCACAGATCACATTCACACTCTATGTGATATAAAAATAGTGCAATAAACTTACACAAACCCTATTATATATAACGCACAATTTTTTAATCTCACAATGTGAAACTTCATCAAAGTGATTTAAAGTTATGAAAAGTCACTTAATGAGTTTTTGCCATTAACCAACTATGAATTTGTCAAGTATATCAAAAGTTTAAATCGAGATTGGCGATATCGTTAATTTTGATTCGATTTTATATTAATATCGATAGAGATTGTCGGAACCCGATATCTCAAGAACACTGAACTAAACTATTCGATTTTAATGGTTATGGAGTTGTAGGGAAAAATTGAACAGACTATAGGACTTCTTTTTTTATAGGTTATTGACGAAACTATCGTAATATGAGATTTTAATTTATGAATGATCAGCTGTAATAGATAACTGAACAGAAAATTTCAGGGTTTTATTGAAAACAAATTACTAATCTACAAGACAATCCTGAAACCTATTTGGACCTACGGGCAGGAACTGTGGGAGATATCAAGATTTTCTAACATCAAACATATCCATTCAATTCTTTCATTTCAAAGTACTTCGATTAATAAGTCAATGCTCCGTTCTATGTAACCAACAAAATCAGACACCACGATCTTAACATTCTATTTCTCCTAGACCTTATTTCAGAAAAATTCTCCAAATTTCATAAGAACCTTACATATCATTAAAATCCCCTCGCACATTACTTATACTCCACCCATCCCCACAGTCCTTCTTGAAGGTTGAAGCAGCAGTGGGGCCAAAGATCTTTTTTAAATAAGCATATGTATGTAATAAGCCATGTATGTTTGTGGTTATAGTGCCTTTGCGCAGCCTCCACTGGTTCTTAATACCTGTGATATAACTGAGCGCTGTCGCTGGGATCCTTGAGTCCTGCTTTTCCTCTCAGGAATTAGGGGAAAGGCTTTTTTCGGAGTTCTCCTGAGTAAATTAATTTTATAAATATTTTATACAAGTATGCCAGTATTTAATTTGTTTTGGTTAGTTAAAGTTTTATTTTTTTTTATATTTATTTATTTTTTGTATTATTATTTTGCTGTTGTGCTATTTAATTTATTTTTATTTGTTGTACAAAGAGTGTGAATAAACTCCTGTATCACTATTTACAAATGTCATTAGTGACAGAATGTAATATAAATAAAATTTAATAACAGCATTTAATCTCCCAACAATTTTTCTTTATTTTTATGATGTTTCTGGTTCACTTTCTTATCCCATCTTCAGACAGTATCTCATCCTTCTATCATCTTATTTTTTTAAAAAGATTTATCATAATCTTTTTATTTTTATATTTTCATAATTCAACTCTCAATTTTATTGTGGACTCCTCAAGGGAGAGCATAGTCAGGCACTGTGTCTATATATATATATATAGTGTCTGACTAGGCTCTCCCTAGGGGAGTCCACAATATAATTAAGGGTTGAATTATGATATATAATATGAAAAAAAAAAAGATTATGACAAATCTTTTTAAAAAAAAAATAAGACGATAGAAGGATGAGATATTGTCTGAAGATGGGATAAGAAAGTGATCCAGAAACGTCATAAAAATAAAGAAAAATTGTTGGGAGAGTAAATTCTGTTATTAAATTTTATTTATATACCTACCTCGACAAACGACTCACATGGAATCCTCATACAAGACTGAAACGACAAGAAACTGCTCGACGTTTCCGATTACTCCAACACTTACTAGACAAACGCTCTAAGCTTTCACTCAATTACAAACGACTCATATATATGACAATAATAAGACCTATTTGGACTTACGGAATTGAGCTCTGGGGCTCCACTTAACCGTCGAATTCCTCTCGTATCCAATCCTTACAATCCAAAATCCTTCGTAAAATTCTCAACGCTCCTTACTTGGTCACAAACAAAATCATCCATAAAGACCTTAATGTTCCATATGTTTCCGATTTGGCCCAATCCAGATACCTATCCTTCCATAACAAACTGCAGAACCATCCGAACCCTCTTGTTTCAAACATTGCTTCCTCCTCTATCCCTGATAACCCTCCGAGGCGTCTGAAAAGAAGATGGCCTCGGGATCTTCTAATATAGAACTTTAATTTTAGTTCTACCAATGGGTAGTTTCTCTTCATATTTTACATGTCATGTTACCAATGTCACATTTACCTGTTGTATTTTTAATGTAATACAGTTGTAAATTTCATTAAAATAAAAAAAAAAAAATTTTATATACCTAGGATAAAAAGCATCTCCCTTAGGGCTTACGAAGATAGAATGTAATTTTTTCTTTATTCAATAAAGAAAAAAAAAAAAATCAAAAAAAGAGGCAATAATCATTGTTGAGAAATTGAAAGATACCAAAGACAAAGTCATAATTAAATAACTAACTAGTCAAACTTATTTCGCAAAACAATATTTTTTTTTTTTAAATAACTCCTCTTCATCTTAAAATTTGTAGAGTAGAGGGAGTAGAGGTTAGATGTTAACCGACTTGAGCAGTATCGTCGGTCATTGTCGATCACATCCATTTTCCGTCAGCACATGTTAAATAGTCCAATTATGGATTCATGGCTAGATGGATTTCATGTTTATAAGTGAATTGGACATAGTAGATTTTCGGCCTACTAAAATAGTGATTAGCCAGGATTTGTTGAAATTTATCTTTTTCCTATTTATGTAGGATTCCACGGTAGTATTTGGCTGAATACTTTGCGAAACATTAAATGAGCTATGGTTCATTGTTAGGAAGAATTGTCATTACTATAGCTTACGAGCACAATGTTATACCTGTATTAAGAGATTAGAGAATAGGACATAAGTGGCTGTCTTGATGAACACCATCAGATGTATACATCAGAAAATGTGGTCTTATTATTATTTATCATGATAAGTGATTAAAATAAGCAAAATTATAATTTTTAAAATAATAAATTTGTAAAAAAAAATGATATATAATTATTTGTAATTTTTATATGATTTTGTAAAAAAAAAAACCAAAAGTCTTGCTGATTTCTCGTTGAAGCTAGAGAAGCTGTATTTCTATTTCTATACGGTTGGATTTATTTTTCCCCCGTTTCTCTGTTGTGCACAAAGCGGCAACATGGCCTCCAAAATAGTGCTCCTTAAACATGGGCTGAAGATGAACTCTAAAAAGCGGTTTCATGTATTATTTATTAGGTTCCGTTAGTTTATTTTTTTTTAGAGAGAGAGTTTAGGTTATATTACCAATTATAATACCAGAATTTATGTACTTTATTTTTATTTTTTATTTTTCCTGATACTGTTATCAAATTGTAAATGCGATTCACAGGGCTTAATGATTAAGAACAAGATTCCTCTAAATATTTCTGGTTTGGTTTTTGCTGTTTGAAAAAAAAGAATGGATTTTTCGAAGCAAAATGGACTGTAATTAGTGGTGGGAAAAATAAAAGAACAAAACATCGATGCTTTAAAATCTGTGAAGTCATACATGAATATTTTTTCCTCATTTACTATAAAATTTAAGTTACATATTTATTATATTTACTTTTCAAGAAGTAAAACATCAATTTATTTTTTATTCACCTAGTAATTTTATTAAAAATCCTTCAAATTTTCGTATTAATTATAATTTTTAATAGACATTTTGAAAACAAAAATAATTAAAAAAATTATTTTTAGTTTAGTGTTATGAGAGGAAACATTCGTTGTGTATATATAACACCAAATCTCCCGATGCCAATTTGGACATAGTTAATAAAAAGATCAAAGAGAGATTGGAAGGTACGCCAGATTATTCATATTCTGATTATATGCGTACTCCCTGATTCTATATATTATATTATATTATATTATATATATATATATATATATATATATATATATATATATATATATATATATATATATTGATTTTATTACCAAAACGCCTGCAATGTATTTTTATTTGATATAGCTAAACATTTTATGTGAAAATTAATTATTCCTTATTAATTGAAATATTTTCTTTGTAACTGATTGTGAGTTTAACATGTAATGGTATTGATTAAAAAAAAAAATTAATATTCGCAAACGTCATTTAAATTATTCTATAAACTTGCCCTATCTGTTGAATGTCAAATCTTTTTTATTTATTTTAAGCTCCCTCCGAGGCGTCTGAAAAGAAGATGGCCTCGTGATCTACTTATGTAAATATATTATTAAATTGCTGCCAATGGGTAGTTTCTCAACAAGCGTTTCCATGTGATTGTATTATTACTGTGTGCACATTTTGCTAGTTGTATTTTTTAATAATATAGTTGTAAATATCAATGAATAAAAAAAAATATTTTAAGTTAATTTTATTTTAAATTATTTAATTTTTATTATATTTATATTATCTTCCATAAAGTTTATGTTTTATGCGATTTTGTTTTATCTATGATTGTAATGAGTTTATTTCGTTCAATGTATGTTTCAAGCATTTGTTTATAATTAATTATAAAGTATGAAAGTAATGCATATAATTTGATATGATGTAATTTAAATAATACGTTTTGGTTACTTTTTAATAAGATAATTTATAAGATTTTATTACTTAAATATTTTTATTTTAAATACTCATATTTTTGGAGATTTTGTTTTATTTATTATTGTAATGAGTTTTTGTCGTTCAATATATGTATCAAAAATTATTTGATAATTATTTAATTCACTATGGTTTTAGCGCATCAGCTCTGCCTCCATTGGCTATTAATACCATTAACGGCTGAGATGCACTGGGATCTCTTAAAGATCTTCTTTTCCTTCCACATGTGAGGGGAAAGGCTCGGTTCGTAGTTGTCCTAAATGAACGTTTGTAAATATTGTATTTAAGTTGTTATCTTGACTGGCTTAAGTTTCTTTTTGTTTATATATTTTTTTAAGTTATTTATTTATTTTTTTTATTATTGAAATTTACAGTTGTATAGATGATAAATACATCAAGTAAATTTGAAAATAGTAACATAACATGTAAAACATGAAGAGAAACTACCCATTGGTAGCACTCCAATTATATTTCTATATTAGAAGGTCCTGAGGCCATCTTCTTTTCAGGCTTATCAGGGATAGAAGACGAAGCAAGGTTGGAAACAAGAGGGTTCGGATGGTTCAGAAATTTATTATGAAAGGATAGGTATCTGGATTGAGCTAAATCGAAAACATATGGTACATTAAGGTCGTTATGGATGATTTTATTTGTCACTAAGTAGGATTTTACGAAGGATTTTGGATTGTAGGAATTGGATACTAGAGGAATTTGATGGTTTATTAGAGCTCCAAAGCTCGATTTCGTAAGTCCAAATAGGCCTTATTATAGTAATATATATGAGTCTTTTGTAAATAGTTGGAAGTTTAGAGCGTTTCTCTAGTAGGTGCTGCAGTAGTCGAAAACGTCGGGCGGTTTCTAGTTTATATATTTAATATTATTATTTTGGTGTTGTTTTATTTAATTTATTTTATATACAATGTGAATGAACTCACTATACCACTATTACTAATGTTCTTCGTTATGATAAAATGTAATATTACTCAACAAAGAAATTGCTGTATGGGACTTCAAGGGAAGTCTTGGGCCGACGAGAAATAAAAAGTAATCAAACTGTAATCCAAACATACGAATTAAATTATATCATATCAAAATATATGAATTAAGTTATAATATATATATATATATATATATATATATATATATATATATATATATAGTTTTATTTATCCAAGCCGTTATATTTTATTTTTAATCGTTTGTAGTATGACTGCTGAAAGTATAACTATACTTTCATCATTACTAAATGAAATGAAATTATTGGTGTTATAGAAATACATTGATGAGGCCATATAGATTTTATATATATATATATATATATATATATATATATATATATATATATATTTTTTTTTTTTTTTTTGCACTGTCGAAAGAAACCCTATTAAAAGTTTTCTAAGCCCTCTTACCACCTGTTTTGAATAGATTGAAGTTTAAATCGTAATTATTTATGAAAACCCAGAGAATTATCGGCTAATGATGAGGGGGCTAAGCCGCTATATTACATAATGAGCTAAATCTAACCGTTAATACAGAGGCGGGGAGGCCTCGCTTTCATCTCCACCGCTTTGATGGTTCCCTCTTAATGCCCGTATTGATTGTTAATTCAAAAAATTATTCTATCGGCCATTGGGCAATATTATCGCTCTAGTAATTGCCGATAAATTTATGCTTACCTCCTTGGCTTTACTATAACAAACAGAGAAAGTTCCTTTTTTTTTTGTTAGTCATGGGTTTAAAAACTCAAAAAAGGAATAAAAACATCATAAAAAATGGTCCCACTACTAATGAAGAGAAACACAGAAAAATGTACAAAGTATTTTACATTTATACCGACAATTTTATACCACATTTTATACAATATACCGACGTTTCGGAGGTCTCTTCACGGTTACATTACAATTACAATGATTAAATTGCATTAAGAAAATTAAAATTTAAGACCTATTTTATATAATAAATCAGGACCTACTAATAAATTATCCATTTTTTAAAAATAATTCACTTAATAATTTAAATAAGAATAACAACTGTGATGTAAAAAAATCGATAGAAATGAAGGATATATCAAGTAAGCTTGAATTAAATAAAAATAAAAAATACTACATGATAAGTTTTGATGTCCTGAACCTTTTCACAAATATGGGAACGGATTTATGCATAAAAATAATAAGTGAAAAATGGGAAGAAATAGAACCATATACCCCTATCAAAAAAAAAAAATATATATTTATTGAAGGCATAAAATTATGCATAAATAATTGCTATTTTACATACAAGGATAACATGTATAAAATGACATATAGGCTACCGACGGGTTCAAATTTAAGTGGGATATACATGAATGAACTAATAAAAAATCATTAAAATCATAAAAAAAATATGGAATGTATAAAGCGTTGTGCGCATAAACTACAGTAAATTATAAATGTATTTATAATAATTTAATAACTTAATTAATAAATTAAGCTGTATTAATAGGCTAAAATTAATGTTTCTTATACGCTTTGTATTCTTTTTCAAAATTTCTAATAAGTGACAAGCACTTCCAGCCCGGCGCCTCTGGAAAAATAACCGGGTTCCCCTGCCCTGAGGCCGCTACTGCATACCAATGGAACTAGACGAAGCAAAGAAGAGAGAGGCAAGTAGTAATATAATACTGAACGGCCTTCAAAACAATCGAAACCTCCTGGCAACGGTAAAACGAGCTTGACTATAAAAAAGAAACTACAATGCCGCCAAAATCCAGATAGTGAGAGATAGAAAATTGATTTCATTAATTGGAAAATAAAATAACCAGAAGTATAACTAGCGTACATTAAGGGTGTACAATGATAAAGCCAGTTCTAATATATGGTGTCCATGTCACCAACCAGCACCCTAGAAAAAAGCGTTGAAAGGTTTGAGTGGAAAATCCTCCGCACGATAACCGGAGCGATCTGGGATCAGAGTACTAACACACGGAGAAGAAAGATCAATAAAGAACTACTTACAGAAACTGGTCAATCAATATCCCGTAATATGCAGGTGCGGAGGTTAAGATGGGCGAGGGATGTAGCTCGTAGCAATCCATCTGGAAGCCTCTACGTAACAATGAATATCTCAATAGAAGGCAAAAGACCACATGTAAGGCCAAACAGCAGATAGATAGATAGAATCAACAAAGATGTAATAAAGCTGCATGGAGATGAATGGAAAGAAATAGCCCAAGACAGGCAGAGGTGGAGCAAGCTTGTTAAGGCGGCAAAAGATCTACATGGTCTGTAATGCCAACAGAAAAAAAAAATGGAAAATTTAACACGAGACGAAAAAAGAACTCTAGTTTGATCTTTTCAAACAATTGAGTCCTTAAAATCGTAAGAAGCTCAGAAACGAAGTGTTCAACACATCATCAGGTTGCCTAGAACTTACCAAGCGTTCGTGAATCAAACCATGTCCATATGAAGTTGAGCAAGTTAAAAACGAAACTTTCATAGAACTATTCCAAAATTGGATACATGCACTCCGTTCGAGGTGCTGTTACAGTGGAAGACAAAAAAGTAAATAACACGTGTGATAAAATTTTCGCTTTCCTGTCAAATGTTTTACAAATTTTCATTTGAAGTATCGTTTCTCTACATTTTGAAAACTGACGTTTTTCAACATAAATAAAAAGCTATAAGTTAGAAGTAATGGCTCTAAAAGATTATTTGGCAGAAATACGATTACAAAAAAAATTAAGTAGAGCATTACATTTGTCTCTTAGGGCTGCAAAAAATTTAATTTTATCAACTCATTTTCGTATTATTATATTTTAAGTATGAATATTGTTTCCCCTTAATAATTGCTAATCAGCAGTTCTATAACCTTCTCCTCCTGTTACCTTCAGTATGTTTCTAAATGGCTTGTTGAGATGACAATATCAAATTTGTTTTCACTCTTTTTTCACCATTCATTTTCTCCTTCTGCATATATGTGATCTTATTTTTTCTACCCTGACGATCAGTGTTACCGCGCGCTCTGTGACAAAACTTCGTACTCAAGCCTCGTACATCCTCGTACGCTTGTTCATTCATGACTTGCACTGTTATAATGCCAGTGTTATTGTTTTTTTTATAGTAAAATTAGATCAGAATTTTTTATTTTTACCTCCATTCATATATTTTAAAGCCTTTTTACATTACTTTTTTTTAAGTTAATTGGTCAAGCAGTAAAATTAGCTTAATAAAATATATAAAAAAGTTTATATATTTTTATAAACTACTGAAAACGTTATATAAAAATTAAAATAGCTAAATAAACTTCTTAAAGTACTCTTCATAAGTATTCATCAGTAGATCCAAGATTTAATTTAGGGGAAGGACTATTTTTTTTCATTTTTCTAAAAACAAAACAACTACTTTTATGGAAGGATGTTAGTGGTTCTGGAAGGCCAATAAAAATTAATTATTGGGGCATTGATGCTTTTAGAGATATCCATTATAATATAAAAAATTAATAGATTGTGATTGTTTCAGTATTTAGCTTACAATTAGATCTCGCACAAAATAAATGTGGACCACTGAAAAAATACTTTTTTTTTCATTATTTACGATGGGTTCATTATGAATACTAGTTAATTTTTCAATTGATTACTTTACTCGATTAAAAATCGAAAATATATTTTTTTAAATTACGGTAATAATTAAAAAGATTAATTTATCTAGAATATATTTACAATTCCAGTTTTATGAAAGAAATAATAATTACGAAGGAAATAATTGATATACTTTCTCGTATTTTATTTTATGCTCGATAAAAATGACGGTAAAAAATACTGATTAATTTTCTTTTACAACACATTTTAAAATATATATATTTATAAAATAGTTTTATGAAGAAAATAATGGATATGGTTTCTTATATTTTATTTTATACTGAATAAAATCTAAAATATTTCTTTTTTTTTTCTATTCCTAGAAAATTAAAAAAAAAAAAACCTTTATATATATACAATCATGGTTTTATGAAGGACATAATAATCATACTCTAATATAATATAAGAAGATATAATTGCAATTTATTTGTCTAGAAAGCAACAGAAGTTAGTATTTCATATCAATATAAATAATAATACAGTCAATAATAATCGTAAAACAATTCTAAACTTCATTCATAAAAATATAACCTTGCATTGCAAACGTCAGCAAAACTTATGTACGAGGTACGAGGCTGATCTATCCTCGTACCTCGTACATTACGTCATAACCTCGTACAAATACGAGGATCCTCGTACAAACGGCAACACTGCTGACGATGCCTGAATTGGCGATAAGTTTACAAGTTGACTGTTCGCCGGTATATTATTGACTCGTGATTATTGTTTTGTTTGTTAATACTATTATGAGGTTTCTTTTTTAAGTGAGAATTGAATTCGGGAGGTATTGGTTGGTCGGTTTGGTGGAGTAGCAAAGCTCGATTTTGTATTCTCAAAGCCGCTGGGAAACATGTTCTATTACCTTGCGTGTAACGACTGCGAGATGCGCCAAGACTAGCCGCCTTCCGTCCTATTTATAGCAACAACTTTCCTGTTTCGCTTTTACATTCACTCTGCTCATTGGCTGAAGGAAGCTTACGCATTTGCCACGCTCAACAAATTAAAGAACGAGTGATGAACTAGTTGTTTTGCCCTGTTTTTAAAGTTTATCATATGGTTAAAACATGAGAAACATAATCTTTTATGCAGGGCATTTGAATCAGTGTACAGTTCAAGAAAAAAGTATAAGATTATATATATATATATATATATATATATATATATATATATATATATATATATATATATACTAACATTCTAGATTTTATTTACTCAAATGTGTCATTTTTTAAATAGAATTTTCAAAAACAAACAATTATAACATATTAATCTTAACAAGTAAGCCATTTAATTTTGACAATAACAGAAAAAATACCATAAAAAATCTAACTTGTACTGAGCTCAATGCTGTTTTTATTAAGGATTTATCTAACCCACGAATTCCAAGTTGGCAAATCTCTTATTTTTTTTTAATTTATTTTATTTAATGAAAAAAAAATATTAAGTATGCCTACATAGTGGCAATAATATCATTTTTAATATATGACATATACCTAAATATAACCTTAACCTTAACGATAAAACTATTTATACTTGGACAAAAAAAACAAACAAAGATATCTTAATTTGAAACAATCTTAATACTTGCAACCTTAATACCACTATAAATCATTGAATTCGTATTTATTTTCTATATTTAATAATAGTGAATTTTTTTCTTTATCGTCAGAAATATTATCAATACATTTATTATCAATTACTTATTTCTAAATATATATATATATATTTTTTAAATCTGTTTATTGAATAATAATACAATCAGCCACTGCTGAAGGCTATAAGCATTAGGGCTAAAAGTTCTCATTCATACAATATATACAAATAATAAAGAAATAAATATAAATATAAGAAGTAAATAAATAATACTAGTGAAGAAGTTAAATAAAAATAAAAAATAAAATAAACAAATAAAATAAAATAAAAACTTCTAAACACAATCATACCTATATACAATATATACATTCGCCCAAGAATCTCCGAGCCAGGCTTTTTCCCCCCACACGTGGAAGGCAAAGCAAGACTCCGGAAGATCCCAGCGCCACTTTTCCAGCCGCATCACTAGTATTAGAAATTTCTAAATATATAGGGCAATGAAACAGAAAATAGTATAAATCTTCAGGTTCACATTACATTTTTTGTAGTATATATTGATTCAAAATATTTCCTAATCTTGCTCTATTTAGTTAATCGAAATATAGCTCTAGTTTAATCTCCACTGGCTATAGCACCAGTGACGCGGTTGAGAGAGTAGCACAGGGATCTCCTAAAATCTGCTTTTTCCTCTAGTTAAAGGGGCAATTTCCTCGCCTGATTGTAAATAGTGTATATAGGTACGGTTGTGTTTTTGTTGTTGTATATAGGAGATCAGTTTTTCAATACATTGTCATTATTCCTATTATAGCTTTTTTTTAGCTAAGGTAATGTAATTGTCTATATTTATCTGCTGTTTTTGGTAAACCCAATCGTCTTAGAAAAGCGGATTGCCTGAAACGTACGCTACCAGTACTTCGACCTTCTATGCTACAGTATTTCGATATTATTTTATTTATACCCTCCTATTTCGGTGCTTTATTAACAAACACTATACCTCTCCTTGTTAAGGTGGGAGAAACTCACGTTATATTTTAAACAAGTGCATATTTTAAAATTATCGAAAAATTGCTCTCTCTCTCTCGATTATTTAGTAATAACTTCAACTTTTGTTCGGAATTCCATTTCTCCTAAAATTAATCTGGTTATTTTTATCGCTTCGGAAGATCCCCGGAAGGTGTGACATTTTCTCGGAATATTTTATTATTTTAAAATTAAACATAACATCGTTGAGTGCTTTTAATAAAGTCCATAAAATACCATCACCCCCTTAAGGGTTACTATCTCCTCGTCTCGGGTTTATCGAAAGGGATCCTTGGGCCCGTCATCCTTTAGTCTAGATTATTGAAGCCTTAATTTATCCAATAAAACTCCATTTTTTAAAATATAATTTATCAAATAATAATAATTTTAATTAAGGTTTGATGGCACTTTGAAATAGTTTCTTATATTAACCCTTCCACTTAAACTTGTCCAAAAGCTAAACTTATAAGTTTGTCATTTTAATGATTTTTGCCCAAGGGTCTCCAAAAAATTGTTTTCTTGATTATTTACTTTTTTTTGTTATCGACGTTTCGGTTTCATGAGACATTATCAAGTATGAACTGTAAAAAATTTAATTAGTTATAGAACATTATAATATTTCAGTTTTAACTCAACATCAATTGTTAAATTTATGTATACACAGTGTCACAGGCGAAACTACGGGTAGGGGGGCTTTCGGGCTGAAGCCCCCACCCCCCAAAATGGTAAAATGTAACCATTTCTTATCGGAAAAAATATAAAAAAAGTATCTCTTAAAGTATTATTGTTCGTGAAATTACATTTAAAAGGGCTTTAGGGATCACTTAAACACCATTTCATACAGTTAGTTAGTTTCTTTCTTTTTTTCCAAAGTAATTATCGTTATTTTTATGAGAAAAAAAATGTCGGGCTGAAGTCCCCACCCCAAATGGTAAAATGTAACCATGTCTTATCGGAAAAAATATAAAAAAAGTATCTCTTAAAGTATTATTGTTCGTGAAATTACATTTAAAAGGGCTTTAGGGATCACTTAAACACCATTTCATACAGTTAGTCAGTTTCTTTCTTTTTTTCCAAAGTAATTATCGTTATTTTTATGAGAAAAAAAAAATGTCGGGCTGAAGCCTCCCCCCCCCCCCAAAATGGTAAAATGTAACCATGTCTTAACGAAAGAAATATTATAAAAGTATCTCTTAAAGTATTATTGTTCGTGAAATTACATTTAAAAGGGCTTTAGGAATCACTTAAACACCGTTTCATACAGGTAGTTAGTTTCTTTTCCATAGTAATTATCGTTATTTTTATGAAAAAAAAAACTTTCGGGCTGAAGACCTCCCAAAATCAAATCCTGAATCCGCTAGTGCACAGTATTATAATTATTTTATAATTTGTATAATACAATACAGTATATAATATAATTAAATTAGATTATTTTAGTTTTCATTAAATTTAATTACCTGTCATGCACTCTCTTCAGATTTTTAACCTATACCACTACAACCCATGAAGGGTCATTGTTTCAACACTATGTAGGGAACGTACGGTTTCTTAGTCAACGGTAGTGCAAGGGGGTGATTTGACTAAGGAGGTTATCCACTTATAGAGGCTGGATGTGCCCCAGGAGGGTTTTCTGATCCCAGGGTGGTTAATGGAACAGAATAAATAATTTTTCTTCATGAGCCGGGATTCGACCTGGGACCTTGATCATTGGAAGATCAGTCACCTACCACTGAGCCACCTCATTCAACTATTTAGATTTTTATCTTTTTAAAAATAAAAATCGTTTTAGTAAACCATTATCTGAATTCAGGTAATTTCGTTAATATTATTAGAGATAACTGCAATAATATTACACGGCTGCTTACCTGTTTTAAGTTTCCAAATAACAGAGCATACTCATCAATCAATAGATAATATTAAAACAAATAGCAAAGACTTAGGTGGGGCCACAATTATAGGAAATATGACAAGAACAGTTGACATAATCAAATAAGCGAAAGCCAAGATCAATGTATGTGGTTTTGCAGGATTCTGCATCTGCTAGCTTCTAACAACGATCCTCTTCAAGAAATTACTTGTAGTAAGAGGCACGGCCGGATCTACGAGGGGGGGGGGCTTTCGGGCTGAAGCCCCCTCCAAAATGGAAAAATATAACTATGTTTTATGGGAAAAATATAATAAAAAATACCTCTTAAAGTATTATTGTTCGTGTAATTACATTTAAAAGTACTTAAGGAATAACTTAAACACCATTTTATATAGGTAGTTAGTTTCTTTCTGTTTTTCCAAAGTAATTATCGTTTTTTTTTTATGAAAAAAAAAGGTTTCGGGCTGAAGCCCCCTCCAAAATTAAATCCTGGATCCGCTAGCGGTAAGAGGGATGTTTTCCCTACAACCGAATCATTGGTCTTTAACTGAGAATTATCCTCTCGCCGGATTCATCTCTATAGTTTTCCTTTAAGTTAGGTGTCTTTTGTCATTACTTTATTTATTTATATTTCTGTATATACTGTATAAATGTACTCTCTGAACTCTATTATAAGTGTCCTTAACTGTGACAGATTGTAATATTTCTTAATAAAATGTTGAAAAAAAAATATTTAAACTGTGCTCTTTAACTTCGCTTCTATTAATATTAATTTTTATTATTTAAAAATATATTTTTTAGCTTTTGTTCTTAAAATCATTAACCTTTATTTTTATTGTCTTTGTTAACTTAACTCATTTTAAATCTTTAACTTTCAATTTTTCTAATTTTAATTCAATTGTACTATCATATTCATCTGTAACTATTCTAAATTATTCGAACTTTAAATTGCATTTGTTAGCTGTAGTTTTGTTATGTATGCTATGTATGTAATTGATCAAATTGTAATATAGGGCGGAAATGACCCAGGTGGTTGAAGAGCCCAAAACATATATAAATAAATAAATATCAAATAACCGTTATAATTTACATATTTTGATTTTGTAAGTAGCTCAGATCACTATCAGAAACAAATATGGTTCATTAAATAAAAAAAAAAATTCGTAGAGATATTATTTAACATGAAATAATAATTATTATATGTAATCTATATAAAATTATTTTTTTACAAAACCCTTATTCAATCCTACAGTCTTTACTTACAATTTTAAAACATTATTACATTATTTAAAAAATTATTCTAAACTTTTCAAACTTTAACTATACGTTTCGGCTCCAAGAGCCATTTAAATTTTTTTTTCCTTTAAAAAAACAACAAAACAAAACATTAGTCAACATTAAAATAATATTATTACTAACAAATTTTTCCTTAAAATATGTACGTATATAAAATACTACTCTATGGTAGTACTGATTTTATTACTTATAAAATGCTTTGTTTTTTCTTTTTCTTTTTCTTCCAAATACCCACAATTGTTGTTGTTCTTTTTTCATTTTATCAAAGCTTACTCCTGTAATTTAACACTACTCTTTAATGTAGAATCTAAAACAAACATTTTTTTTTATAAAAAAACAATGACACTATTTCATTTTTAAGTAATGTAATAATATTTTAAAATTGTAAGTAAGGAGTGTGAGATTAAATAAAGGTTTTATAGAAAATAATCTTATATAGATTAAATATAATAATATTAAAAATAATAAAAATCTCATATAAGATATGAACAACCTAAAGAAGATTGTTTATCATATATAAAATAATAATTAAATTTTTACTCTTATTCTTGGAATGGTTTAATAAGCAATTTTTATTAAAAAGAATAAAATAATTTTTAAATTGTTTCGAAGAAGCCCTTCCATATTATTTTTTTACAGTTTATTTTTTATAGTGACTGTATTAATTAGTACTTTCAATTCTCTAAGTGAATGTCTTTTCATTGTTATTTTGTTATATAATTGTTGCTGCTAGATCGCCATTTCGCTTTCTTATTACTATTATTCACAGCTGCACTAACCCAACAAAAGGATTATTAAATGATGAATTTCCTTCATTATTGTTACATATTTTATTAAAATAACCAATATATATATATATATATATATATATATATATATATATATATATACATACACATATAATTTACCTTAACGTAATGTATTAAGAAATAATACATTTTGTCACGTTAAGGGCACTGAGTATATATATATATATATATATTTTTTTTTTTATTTATTTTTTTTTTTTCCCTTACATAGTAACCCTTTGCAGGAGGAGTTTATTTGCAAAAGTTTACATACACCATGCGAATTCCCATATTATATGTATGAATATTATGCTTACATTTTGTCTATGCTATGTTTTTTTTTCTATAAAAATTAAAGAAAACAACATAAAGTAAGAAAAAAGGAAAATGGAAAAAAAGTAGAACTAAAGCTACGATACTTGTTTACATAAAAATAAGATTTTTTTTCAAGCATATATATATATATATATATATATATATATATATATATATATATATATATATATATATATATACACACACACGAAATAGAGTTTAGTGTTTTCAAGTATTGAGAACAATTAAATTATGGTATACAACTTAAATTTGTGTGAGAATTATATGATGAAAAAAATAAATAAAAATAAATTGTTATGAAGTTTATTATAGAAAGATATGTGTCTGGATTAGGACAAATTGGAAACATAGGGAACAACAAGGTATTGATGGATTATTTTATTTGAGACAAAGTAAGGAGACAAAGGAGAATTTTACGAAGGATTTTGGATTATAAGGATTGGATACGAGAGGAATTTGATGGCTTAGTGGACCCCTATAGCTCAACTCCGTAAATCCAAATAGGTCTTCTTATAGTCATATATATAAGTCTTTTGTAATTAATTGAAAGTTTAGAGCGTTTGTCTTGTAATTGTTGAAGTAAGAAAAGTCGAGCAGTTTCTTTTCGTTTCAATCTAGTATGAGGATTCCAAGTGAGACGTTTGTCCAGGTGGAGTCCTAGGTATCGGATTTGTTCAACAGGTATAAGTGGGGTGTTATTAAAGGATACTATAGTATAGGAAGTCATAGGTTTACGACAAAGGATAAAGGTTATTTGATGGGACTTATTGAAATTTATTTTAATCCTCCAGTTTTGACACTATTCTGCAAGATTTGTGATATGTGATTGAAGAGTTTGGGATGCAATTGATGGATCGTTATTAACTGATAGGATACATGTGTCATCGGCATACGTGGTGATGACAGTGTTAGGATGGGTTGGGATATCAGCTGTATAAACTGTGTAAAGTTCTGGTGGCTTGTAAGTTGTAAGGGCTGTGCGTTAGTCGATGGCATCATCAATATCTTGTTTTTAGCGGAATTTTCAAGTCTAGTTTATTTTCCAAATTATCACGAAATCTGTCCCAGTTATCTCGTCCTGTAATCAATGTAGGATGTATTGGTTTAGGAGCAAAGTTTTAATATAGTAAAAACAGAACTGGACTACGGTCAGAAGAAAGGTCATCTAAAGATTTGATTGCGGCTTGGGGAGAAGAAATCTAGGAGATGATAAATATATCCAGGATACCGGGACGTTTTTTGAGGAATGTTGCCCTGTAAGTAGGATTCATGGGCTAGAGGATTGAATAACTGTTGGAAGATGAGACACGTGAAAGGATGTTATCACGGGAGTTGGATGTTCGACGACCCCATCATTGGTGTTTAGCATTGTAATCTTCTCCAGCAATAAAGCGCGATCCGAGAGATTGTAATAAGGTACCAAGGAGGTTATGGGAGAGGGAATTATCAGAAAGACAGTATAGAGCTGAGATTGTGATATGGAAAGGGTGAGTTGAAAGGATTACAGAACTTAAATGATTAAATGTGTCAAGTTCGTCAAGGTGGTTATGTAATCCATTAGAATTACATAAAAGGATAGCTAGGGGCTTTGCACTCATCGTGAAAAATTAAACGGGATTTCGGTCAGGATTCTGGTGAGAAGGGTGATGAGAGGATCTATGGTCTCTTTTAGATCTAATGAACGGATAGTAGTTATTTCAGTATTATGTTGGCTATATAGTGGATTTGAATTAGGATGTTGTTGTGGATGATCTATCTGCTTAGGAGTGTTAGCTGAGGGTAGGATCCGTCGTTGAGTACGAGGGAGATCTGCATTCGAAGGTACTTGTGATAGGAATTGTCTGGACATTAGGATGGGATGGATGAGGGTGCTGTGGCGGTAGTTTGACCCGTAGGAGTAGATGATAGGGGGGGATAGGCATACGTTAAGGTTGGGAATGACGATTGGAAGTATGGATATGTTTGGATTTGGAGGTATGAAGCGTCTGTTGAGTCCGAGGCTGCTGATTCTTGCTCGTAGTACTCGAGTGCGATTTTCTGGAGTCTGGATGTTCCGGATGTTCGGTATCTGTTGAAGTAGAAGGCTGTTGCTGTTAAGTAGTTTTGGGTAATTCCGGGAATTTTGATGGGTTTTCAATTCTGAGTACAACTTTTCTGATCCCAGTTTCGGCTTTTTAAGGCAGTATTCTGTGATCTAAGTTTAACGTGATGTTTGTAAACTTTGCATCCTTTGTAGCTTGCAAGGTGTTGGTCTCCACATAGAGCACATTTCGCAGGCTGATCACAAGGTTGTTGGCAAGTGTCTGAAGTGTGTGAACCGGCACATCTGAGGCAAGGGGCCTGATGATGGCAGTAGGTCTTCGTGTGTCCTAATTCTTGGCACTTAGTGCATCACAGATTTTTGCCTGGGTTTGCCTCAAATTTCGCAGTTGAATATACAGGTCTTTTCACTTGAAATATTTCAATGTTGTTACTGGCAGGCTCTAAATCAATAATAAATAAAGGCAATGGGTATTTTTCCGTCGGATGTAGTACGCAGGATATGTGCCTGACGTTGTGACCAATTCCTTCCAGGTTTGTTTTGATAACAGAGATAGAGGTGGTGGAGTTTAAACCTCTCATAACCACTCGATATGCCTTTTCCTGTCTTAACTGGCAACAGTGAAAATCGTAATTATTAGTATTGAAGTGGTTTATAAGTATTTTATAATTTTCTTTAGGATTTGTATTGATCTTGATGTCGTTGACTCTTGAAAAATATCGAAAATTTGTTTGTCCTATCAGATTAGCAATTTTTTGAACAAATGAAAAGAAATCATCAATTTTAGAAACGAAAATCGGTGGCAGTTCGGGATTAGAAAATTCTTGAGACTCCAGAGACTTTTTGTAGGGTTATTTGCTGGGGCAGAATTATTGCTAATTGTGGTGCTTGGTGGAGTTAGTTCTGATTTTGTGGCATTTGATTCACTTCTGGTTAGAGGTAATGACTTATTTTGTTCAGCTGAATGTTTTGACTTAGTCGATGTATTTTGTTCAGTTGACTGTTTTGGTTTAGTCGATTTATTTTTTTGTTTTGTTCGGTGAGTTGCCCTCCGACCCAGAGGCAGAATTTCGTTGGCATTTTTGAATATGCCTTTTTAAATATTCTGATTCAGTTTCACTAACTTCAGAAAAGGGTGTCTCACCTTCTCAGTCCTCACTTGAAGAGTTCTTATCAACATTTATATTGTCCATGTTTATGATAAGAAGAAAAAAAAAAATATATATATATATATAACTAAATAAAACAATTATGAAATAAATTTAAAAAAATAAACTATATACATATCAATAAACAGAAATATTTCTTAATAGACAAACTAAATTCAGAAATTGACTAACTATTAAAGATAACAATAAAGCATTCACTGGAAAAAAAATCTTTTGTGTCCACTCACATGTCTTTCCTACCTATTTTAGAAAGGTTTTTGTATCTTTGCACATGTCCATCAAGAAACAAAAAAAAAAAATTAGATTTATTTTCTTGATAATTGATCTAAAAAAAGATTTGAGTACGATTTATTCGATACACTAGAGCAATGTAAACCGGCTTAAAAGGTAGATCAGTGTAAACATTTCTACCCTATACCCTCTAATATTGCTGATCAAAAACTTTGTGCCATATCCTAATTTTGTCAAACATGAATTTATGTTAAAAGTAGAGGAAATAGTGAAGCTTGTGTGAGAGACAAAGGAGAATTTTACGAAGGATTTTGGATTGTAAGGATTGGATACTAGAGGAATTCGATGGTTTAGTGGAGCCTCATAGTTCAACTCCGTAAGTCCAAATATGCCTTATTATAGTCATGTATATAAGTATTTTGTAATTAATTGGAAGTTTAGAGAGTTTGTCAAGTAAGTGCTGAAGTAATCGGAAACGTCGAGCGAGTTCTTGTCGTTTCAGTCTGATATGAGGAGGATTTAAAATAATAATTAAATTACGGAGGAATTTGATTCTATATGCTTTGAAAGATTAATCTCAGGGGCTGAATACACTGTTGAGCAGCAATTAATCTCTGATTTAGAAGAGTGCAAAAACGCACATTTTTAGGTTCGGAACCATTTTTCTCTTTCCCAACATTTATTTTATGCAACCTAAGTGACGTTCCAGCCGCCGGGTTTCCCCCCAGTGAATGTAAGTTCCGGTACGTCCCATCAAGAGGCCTGTTCGAGCCTTATCCATTTGCTGGAATATGTTAGGACTAAAAAAAAAGAAATTTTTGGCTGACTCATTTATTGCATCAGTTAAGTTTAAAATCGTTTCTGAAATCCCACGATTTTGAGGAAGCTCTTTTAAGAATTTTGAGCATTGATTGTAATTTATTTTATTGATAGCTCTAAAATTATTGAACAAAATTGTTTGATTGGAATTAACCTAATCAGCAGGCGATTGCAAATGCGACGAATTTAGGATATCATTGGAAGATTCTAAAAAAAAAAAACTTACATAAATAAATGACTTCCTAATAGTCCGTGAACAGACCCCTTTTTATCGAATTATTAACATCCGCCTGAAACTTAGTAAATAGCTTCATCTCGTCGTATCCTATAACTATTTTATTTACGAAAGCTCTTGGAATTCGGCCGTTTTCAATTTGGAGGGGGGCAAACTTTGTCTATTTAATTAGGTACTTAAAACTCGTAAATACCCATTTGCTTTCTAATTGGATCGTAAGATAATTTGATCACAAAATCAAAAAAGAAACTGGCCTTCAAAAATATTGAGCCGTTTGGCGTGACCTTCACCTCCAAATTTTCAAAATAACGAGGTTATAAAGGACAAACGGCCCAATTTTTTTGTAGGCCACCTTTTTTTTATCAATTTTGTGATCAAATTATCTTACGATCCAATTAGAAAAGAAAAGGATATTTACAAGTTTATAATACCTAAGGAAATAGACAAAGTTTGAAAAATATTTGAAGGTTACGCTGAGATGAAACTATTTACGGAGTTTTAGGCGGATGTTAATAATTCGATAAAAAGGGATCTGTACTACGGGCACGGGCGGATCTACGGGGGGTCTTTCGGGCTGAAGCCCCCCCAAAATGGTAAAATATAACCATGTTTTATCGAAAAAGATATTAAAAAAGTATCTCTTAAAGTATTATTGTTCGTGTGATTAATATTAAAAGGGCTTTAGGAATCACTTAAACACCATTTCATACAGGTAGTTAGTTTCTTTCTTTTTTTCCAAAGTAATTATCGTTATTTTTATGAAAAAAAAAAGCTTTCGGGCTGAAGCCCCCCCAAAATTAAATCCTGGATCCGCTAGTGACTATGGGCTATAATATTGTAATTGCTATAAACATAACTAATAAATTACTAGTCAACATAGCTAATAAATAATTAGTCGACTCGGTTATTATATGTACTAAAAAAAAGACAATACCACCCAAGATTAAAAAAGACCCATCAAGTTGAGATGTTACCTCAAAACCTGAGATGTTCCTCTTATCATAAGGAAGCTTTTTTAAAGAATTTTGAGAAGTATCAATAAATATTGATTGTAATTCATCTTAATGAAAATTCATACCATGCTTCAGCCGGCGATTGCAAATTCGATGCAGTCAGGGGTGGCCATCCCTCCTCAAATGTCAATGGCGCATCGACCTCCCCCCTCCTCTCAAGATATGTTATTGCTCCCCTCTTTTTAAAATCTGTACAAGCTAATGAATAATTTTAAAAATCATAAGTCATAAACAATTACACTTTCATTGGATTGTTTGCTTTCCTCTTGTCCCCTGATTTGTAACTTTTCATTTCGAAAAATCATAACCCAGTCGAAATGTGTTCCCCACAAAATTCCAAAAGCCCTTCAAAATGTGATTAAATATTATAAATAACTAGCCAAAATAACTTGTGGATAACTAGTCAATTCGGTTATTATATGTTCCAAAAATCAGGTCACACGGCTTTCAATAACCACCCTCTTTTTAGCAAAAATAAGTATTTTCAGGCAAAGGGGAAGTGAAAGTAAAAAATTATTGACGCTATATTTATTTACAATTCATTGTGGGTATTTTGATTTGTTTAAATACCCTCATATATACTAATTTTAATTTTTATATCGCTGTATTCTATATAATTAAATATTAAATAATACCAACGATACCATTTATGACAAGCCGCATATGTCATAAATATAATATTGGACAATAAACATAATATTGTCGGAGTCCGTATTATATGAAGCTCACGTTACGTATGGAAGCCTGTTGTAATCTTTCGGGAAAGCTCGGTTGGACAAGCTTGTATTCCTTTGATTCCTCCATTACAACTATTATCCGTTACGATCTCTTATTTCTCCTTTAGTTGATTATCATATTCTTTCATATTTCATGTTTAACTATTTTTTTTTTGTATCGAGAATTGATGTGAAATGCTTAATTATTTCAAGCCAGGAGGAAGCCAATGTTGAAAATTAGGCATTTAAGCCCTGGCAGAGAACTCAATGAGAATAAGACCTACATTATATTAAAATCTGGTTAAGAATACACTGATATACTGAGTTTAATCTAAATCGTTTGCGCCGATTTTTTTTGGAAAATCGTAAACATGTGTTAAGTCGATTATATAAAGTACCACTTCCGGTTTTCCAATTTTGACGGAAATGTTGCTGTAACATCGAAAGTTTATAAAGAATTTAAATATGTAATTTCACTTTCATAAGGCTTTTCATTTTTGAGCTAGACTGATAAACACACACACACAGAGATCATTTTGAGGGACTTCTTTATTTAGACTCAGGAAACCTCAAAACATGTATTTCCATTGACAACCCAGACTCGAAAATTTTCACGATCGCAATACTTACTCTGACTATATATTGCATATATAGGTGAGTGAAAGTAAAAATTGAAAATTAAATTTGTTCGGCCTTTTGTCTAATCACTTCTGCTAATATCAAGGAAAGATCTATTCTTACGAATGTATTAATTACAATAAGCTACTTTTTAGTGAATTTTATCAGCTTTAATTTAAGCTCTGTTAGAAAAAAAAAGAATTTGTGTTATTAAAAAAATCAACATGTTTTATGAATAACCTATCCTTTGAATAAGTCAAAATTTCAACTAAAATTAATTTACAAAAACGCAATTTTATTTTTTAATTGCAGGACCTGCATAAATGCATTTGAACTGGAAATTTTTGAATTTAGATTTTTTTCACACCCACAAAAATGGCTCAATACCGTGACCAAGACGAAAAAAATTGGATTAAATGATGGATCATAAATATCAATTTGCCCTTTTATTAATATTATAGGTTTCGATCTTCGTTCTAGTTCCTTTAAAAATGATTAATTTTCCAAAAATAAAAGTAAAACAAAAATAAGGTTTTGAGTGGGAAATGACTTACCAAGGCCCTTGTACACATGTGTGTGTGTGTTTATTAGAATATGATAAGGGTTTTCCATTCGAAGTTGTTCCATATATTTGGGGCCATTGACTTTAAGCTTTATAATGAAGAGCTAGAAGTGTTACACAAAGTTTTAAACACCGAATATTCCGCTTTGATGAACCGGAATGAAATTTCTCAATAAGAAAGTTTACATATGGTAGGGCGAAATTCGCAGAAATTGTATGAGTAAGCGTTTCATATTTCTGCCTGCCTTCAGGCCACACGTAACTCCATGGGACTGTTGATTAATAGCACATTTAAATAATAATAATAATTTATGAATAATGATATATATATACATACATATATATTTATATTGAACTGCAAACAATTCCATAAAGTTTACATATGTAAAACTCATTAAGCGTATTGGTGAGGTAACTTAAAAATAATTATTTAACTCAGTATGGTTTGTAATTTTAGCTGTAAAGAAACAAATTTCACGAAACATTGGAGATAAACACGTGAAATAAAAAGGAATTAGTACCATAATTGCAATGAAAAAAATATTTATAATATTTGTTTGAAGTAATTTACTTCTTGGATTGGAAGAAAGAAAATTAATTCGAGTCGTATTAATGTTCGATTTCTGTCTAATTTGTCAATTTTAGTACGCTAAATTGACATCCTTGACCTCATCTCAACACTATTTATTTTTCTATCTCTTCAGTAATTAATTTTCCGAATATATATAAAAATAATGTTATTTTGTACTTAGGATATATCAGCCACATTTTGCAGATATCTATGTTTGTGCCATATTAATTATTTGCACTAGTACGTGAACTCACTTGTATGTATTTATCTTTATATTCATATGTCTACTTCAAGATCATTTATCAACTAAAGTGTTTTTTCTTTATTTTAATATTAACAACTTTGTAAATTAATTTATTTTTAATTGTATTCTAATGCCAGACAATTGTCATTTCGTTGTTCATTATTGTTATTCTGAGGTGACTAAATGTCCCAGAATAAAATTCACTTTCATTCTTTCTTTCTTAAATTGAGGAGTTGCAGTTGGGTGATCCGAAGGGGAGCGCAAAGCGCAGGTTGCACTGAAATATTTCGAGGGAAGCATATTTTTAAGAGTTTAAGAATATTTGTGGAGTTTCAGTTTTGATCAAAACCAAGGACCAAACCAATTCATGTGTAATTGTAAAGAAATTTTCATAATAATAATTCCACTTGGAGTCTGCAATATCAACCTTGGGAAGTGGGTTGGGTACCCTTTGACTTTTTATGTTTGGCCTATTATCGTGTAATCTTTCTGCCCTGATAGCCCTGGAGCCAGGGCCCGAAAATCGACCTGATCGCAGACGAAGGTTTGATTGTAAATTACGAAAGTGTATCTTATTCTGAGTAAAAAGAACCTTGTCTGCCGTTCCAGAGCCGCTGCTTTAAAAAAATGGCGGCTGATTTGAAGAATATTAGGTCTGTAATTTTGACGATCGAAACGGGAAACCTATTGCGAAAAATGTGGGAAAAGTTTTTAATTTTTTTAACTTGTATATATGGGTTCAGACATGTAAAAAACAAAATTGCTAACCCGGGCCACTAAGGGAAAACTTTTTACAGCCAAAAAGTCAGAATTTTTCGATACTTGTTTTTTCACCTATAACTCCTAAATGATGCATCAAAGAGAAAAATGTACTTAATAAATTAAAGAACGGTAAATTTTGCATTGAACGAGTACATAAACTTTATAGTTTGGTTACCTGTTAAGGTTTAAAACCACAGTCAACCAACGCTGATTTTTACCAAATTTGTCAAAAACTACAAGACACAAATTACTATAAATAGCACTGTAACTTGGAAATGAGTTCCCTAAGAGGAAAAACCCATAGAATCAAAGTTGTAGAGCATCAAATTTTGCGTCTGCTGAGCACTAACATTTTCATTGAAGGTCAATTGTATATCTCGAATCGGGATTCGTTATTCCTTTATGAAATTCGGTATCTTTCGACACATCGCTTATCAAAATCCTTCGCTGCTGAGAGGTGGAAAAGAGGTTTATACAGCATGTAACAGCCTCTAAATTAAAATAAGTAAGTAGAATAGACACCGATACTGTTAAAACATTGAAAATCAAATAATTTACAATCAAACCTTCGCCTGCGATCAGGTCGATTTTTGGGCCCTGGCTCCAGGGCTATGATGGTTCAACTAAGTGGGGACCACTGCGTATTTGTTAAACGATTTTTATGAATCGGATTGTTTTGATTTGTTTATGTTCTACTAATAAAAACAGTCTTCACTTTTTTGAGTAGTGGGGAAAGGGATTTTTGCCCGGTCTCCTGTTTGTCCAAAAAAGAGAAACCATCAAATGTGCACTTACGCTCTCTCCATCTTCCGCGAATTAACGAACTCGTGCAACAGTAAAGACTTTGAAATTTACTTTTATTGTAAAATATAAAGTTACATTGACATAATGTTATTGAACTTCTTACAAACTAGCCTTGTGAGGCCTAAACTAATGTTACATGTCTGACTTCTAAACTTGGAATTGTCTGTAGGATATTTTTGAGCTCAATATATAGGAAATGATAAAGGAGGGGTTGGCTATTATTTAACTATTCCCGTAGGAAAGTTAGTTTCTTGTTAAAAGTAATAATGCAGCAAGCATGTGATAACTATAAACTTTTTGGACAAATGAGGCTCAATATACAAACGCAGGTTACCTTTTATGGGACACTATGAACAGTTATAAATGATACAAAATAATGTTGTAGCCATAAAGTGTACGACTGTCTTTCATCATCTCCTGGAGAATGACAGCATAAATCTATCAATGGTTAAAGCAGGCCAACTCTAACTCTTTGGGACAATAACTGAGACAATAACTCTTTGAGACAAAGGAATTAACAATATTAGTAATAACAAACAAAGAAAAAGTAGTAATAATAACTATGGCTATTTAATTCGCGTGCTCTTCCAAGAGCTCTCATTCCTTCCGGGTGGCAAGTGTACAGCTTTTTTGCTATCCCATCATTGTTCATCGTAACCAATAAATAATACAGAAAAATAATAATACTAAAAGTAAATGTATATAAACAAAAGAACAAAACTAATCAAAATAACAACTTAAACACGAGCATACTTTTATACAATATTTACAGAATCCATTCACTCACTGAGTCGCATTAATGGTATTAAGGACCAGTTGAGGCTTACTATTTATTCACAATTTTGGTGGCTTTTAAATATTATTTGTATTCCTCAGATCTCTGCTATTTGTTTTCCTTATCAAACATTGTATTTTTATGAAATTTGAGATCCTCAGATCTTAATGGACATGATAAATTTCATGATTTTTTTTAAGGCGCCACTCTCCATTCTTTCTCATTGAGTTCAGGACACGCATTGATATTTTCCGATAAAAAAATGCCCATTTTACTAGGTTTTGCTCCATTTAAAACCCATGTCTTGCATGTGTAGGTCGCAACGCATCAGATTAAAGTTTTATACAACTTACGTTTTTGCTGCATGATGCTTCATTAGCTGCCACAATGTATGCTCTGACATCCTCTTCCTCGTCCAAGGGTACATCAATGCCGCACCCAACATATTTAAAACTAGTGAGATTTTGAAAGAAGGTATCGGCTACCGTTTGATTTGATACCGTTTGATTAATTTGAAATGTCTATTATGAAGAATAGAGCTTTGCTTGCCCTTTGTCGTCTTGGTTTCCTATCGGTGAAATTGCTTAGTAATAAAGTGGTAATAAACTGTGGGGATATTGCTTTGAGAATTCATTCCATATTGGAGCGTAGCTCTGAATCGTAGACTAATGAATAGGAGCTGTTTTATCGAAGCTGTTGGTGATGAAGGGAAGCTGGGTGATGTGCCCCGAACGGCAATGAGCGAGCCCTGGCCTTGGGCCAACTCCAGTCACTGAGCCTGTCCCTCCTACGCTACTAACTTCAAAACACATACTATTTCATTTAATTGCTTTAATTACCCACTCGCTTTTTGTATTGATTTTCTACAAAACGCCATTTGAATTCTTTATTATTTATTAAATAGAATAGAAACATTTTATTGGCTCAATATATAATAATAATAATAATAATAATAATCAGCCTCTTGTTTATGCCGAAAGGAAGAAAATAATCTTCGTAACTACATTATAAACCAAACTTCCAATATCCTTTCAACTATCGCATCATTACATATAAATTATACAGCTTTGAATTTACGAAGCCCTGGAATCCCGATTAGTGAAGCAGATGATGGCACTTGATCAGAAATATGGAAAAATAAACCTTTACATGGACGATTTTATCACTCATTAATGGATGTAGGAGTGGACGCTGAGGCGTCATTGACATGGCTGAAGAGTGGAAGTATCTTTCCGGAAACAAAAGGATTCTTGTTTGCTATTCAAGAACAGGTAATTGCCACAAAAGCATACAGGAAACATATATGTGGAGAGGGCATCGATGACTTATGTCGCTTATGCAAAAAGGCAGTTGAATCAATTCAACATGTAACATCGAGATGCACAATACTTGCGGGTAAGGAATACTTGCAGAGACACAACAATGCAGCTAAGGTAGTGCATCAAGCTATGGCTCAGAAAATGGAACTTGTCGATAAGTATTGTCCATATTATAAATATCATCTAGAACCATTTAACTCCATGCGCAATGTCAAGGTGTTCTGGGATCAACCGATCCTGACGGATCACACCATCTCCCACAATAGACCAGACATTCTTATAATAGATAAAGGTAAGCAATCTGCGTTTATCATAGAGATTGGAGTTCTTTCTGATGATAACCTACACAAGGTAGTAGCGGTAAAAAAGAGAAAGTACGCAGAATTGGCTGAAGAGATCAAACAATTATATCATTTAAAGGAAACCCGAATTCTGCCAGTTGTGTTCTCGTGCAACGGACTGATACCGGAAGAAACTGTATCTTCTCTGCGACAACTAGAACTACCATCTCAGACGATCGAAAGAATGCAACAAGCGGTGTTGTTGGGAACAGCAAATATAGTCAGGAAGTTCACAAATATTAAATAATTATGAAAATATACACATGTAATTTTTGGCTGACCTAATAGGTCCCCAACTATTACATATAAACACCATTGTATATGTGGAAAATAAAGAGATAATAATAATACTTTATTTATTCTGGGACGAGTCCCTTTAGAATAATACAGGAAGACAGAAATGAGGGCTAAGGAGCCTCAGAGATACATAAATAAAAATACAGAGTAATTGAGCAGTCTTGGTTAAAAAACAAAAAAAAAAAAAATATATATATATATATATATATATATATATATATATATATACATATACATATACATATACATATAAGTTGCTTTCCAATTTGGATCAGTTGATAATAGAAGAAAAATAAAAAAGATAGATAAACAAAAATTGGAGTACAAATAATGAATAACGAACTAAAATTTAGGTACATATTTTCAGTAGTATCTATTTACGATTTTATGGGGACTGGATGGACAGGAAATGATTGAACAGGCGGAATTTAATGGTAGGAAGGCTATTAGATTGACGGATATTCGAAGGGATGGAGTTCCATAGAGATGAGGATCGGATAATGAACGATTTGTCGAAAGCAGCGGTTCGGTGGGCCCTTTGTATAAATCAGAAGACCGGGAACGAGTATTGCGGGAACGAACAGAGGATTTGAATTGGAGGAGCTCGGAGATGTATGAGTGACGGTGGGATTGGATGACTTGAAAGAGGACGGATGGCAGGAAATACTTACGACGGTAGGAAGGATAAAGTCGCTTTAACTCCGCGTAAAAATGAGAAACAGAGGCGTCCCTTAGGATCCCGAAGATGAATCGTACAAAGCAATTTATCAAACGTTTTAGTTTCACCTCGAGATCCCCAGAGAGGCCCCCATATACCGTACAGCAATAGTCAAAGTGGGGAAAAATTAAGGAAGTGACTAGGAGCCTACGGGTTTCCAAAGGAAATAGGTGACGGGAGTAATTAAGACATTTTAGGATGGAAATGGTACGGCGGGAAATATTGGATATATGATTTTTCCAAGAAAGCTTTTGATCAATGGTTATTCTAAGATTTTTGATGGTGGGGTGAAATTTGATGGGGTTATTATGTAGGAACAGAGTTGGAATATTAGGGACAGTTTTAAGGAGGTGATTGGAGCCTATTAAGATTGCCTTTGTCTTATTCGCATTCAACTTCAACTTGTTTGTTCTTGCCCAGACACAAATTCCATCTATGTCTTCTTGAAGTTTTTCTGAGGCAGATAATAGGTCGGAGGGCGGAAAGGAAAGGTATATTTGGAAATCATCTGCATAGATGTGGTATTGGGAGTGACGGATCAGGAGGGAAAGGTCATTGATGTAGATAGCAAACAGAGTAGGAGAGAGAGAGGAACCCTGAGGGACACCACAGGAGAGGGGAAGTGTGTTTGAAGGAGGTTGATCAGGGACTACTACATACTGGGATCGATTGGAAAGGAAGGATTTGAACCAACGCAGGACACTGTTGGATAGAGGAAGATTTTGCAATTTGGTAAGAAGGATGTTATGGTCAACTGTATCAAACGCTTTGGAAAAATCTAGAAGGATGAGGATAGTAAGGTTTTGGTGTTCAATGGAGTTTTGTAGGCCATGGGTTATTTTAAGGAGAGCAGATTGCGTTGAATAGCCGGGTCGGAAGCCAGATTGGAATTGGTTGATAAAAGAACGTTGCTCTAGGAAGTTTGAGAGCTGATTTTGGACAATGCGTTCTAGTGGCTTTGAGAGGTTGGATAGGAGAGAAATAGGACGGAAGTCGTGCAGTGAGGTAGGATTGGCAATTTTATTCAAAGGTCGCGGGAACTCAAAATCAAAGGGACTAGGGCGGCTTTCCAGGAGGATGGGAATATGTAGTTCTGCAGTGAAAAATTGTAGATATGATAAAGAACAGAGATAAAGTCAGGAATGGGATTTAAGGATCGTGGAAAGTAATTCATCATAGGACACGTGGGAGAAAAAGAAGTCTTCAGGATTGAATTTGTGATGTTTAATATCGAAAGTATGAGAGGAAGAGTGAGTAAAGGATAAGAAATGGTTATTGAGATCATCTGGAGAAAGATAGAAGGAACTACGATTAATGGACTCTGGTAGGGATAGGTTGCGGAGTATTTCACATTTAGATTTGGAATCGGGAGCATTGGATGGGGAATTATGGAAGTAGGTGGTTTTAGCAAGACGGACTGTGGATTGGGTTCCATTGCGAAGCGCCTTGAAAGACGCATAATCCACAGCTAGACGGGTTCGACGGTATTTGCGCCTTGCTTCCCCTCATCATTTCCTTTATCTCACGGGTCAGCCAAGGTGCAGTGGGACGGCGTAAGGTTTTGTTTTCAGAGGATCGTGGATTTCTAATATGGATTGTAGGTTTGAGGTCAGGGTGGATACCATAGGATCAATGGAGTTGTAGGAATATATGGTGTCCCATTGGAGAGAATTAAGGTCTGGTTGAAGGGATTCATAGAAAAGAAGGTTTAAATTGCGGTATGAAACTATTTTGGGAGTGAAGGATTTTACGGGTAGGTCGTATGTAATTTGGATCAGGCCATGTGATGAAAGAAATGGAACTGGGTGTTGAGAAGAAGAAATGATTTTGATGGGAGAGTCAGAGATATAAAGATCTAACCAAGTATCGTAAAATTGCGTGTGGTGGGTAGGAGAATAAGGAACAAGATGAAAATTAAGAGAAAACAACAGGTCGGTAAGGAAATATTTCTCGGGAGATTGTGATAGCATGTCCACGTTAAAATCACCGGTAATAATAATATTGGTGTAGTTGGAGACTAGATTAATGAGGGAAGATTCAAAGAGGTTGTCAAATGGAACACGAGGAGGGCGGTAAACGACGGCATACAACAGAGGAGAGGAAAGAGAGGAGATTTCAACGAACATGTATTCTATGTGAGGAAAATCATGATAAGGAAACTGTACAAGGATTTTGGCCTTAAGACTGTCATGGATATATAATCCGACACCACCTCCCAATCCGACACCACCTCCCTACATCGTAGCAATGGAGTCTGGCCCGTTTAGTGTACGCAGGGATTAGTTTCATAAGCAGAATAAAATAATTAAATAACCACAGTATAAGAAGATAAAAACAAAAATATTTTTGTATAACAAACATCCTAAATATGTCTATTATTTCAAATGTTTTTATACTTCAAATATTTTAAATATTCCCATATTTTATACATTTCAAGTATATTTTATATACTGATGTAGAGATGGTTGACCGTTGATATAATATGAGAAGGAGTTAATCGGGGGGTGCGGTCAAATAAATACTAAATTAAAAGATAGTAATTATTTAATTTTTGCTGACGTTTCGACCCACTTTAAAGGTCGTCTTCAGGGCTACAAAAGGTACAAAACATGATGAAAATAAAATAAATGAATATAAGTGTTTGATCTGGAAACGTCGGCAAAAATTAAATAATTACTATCTTTTAATTTAGTATTTATTTGACCGCACCCCCCGATTAACTCCTTCTCATATTTTATGTGCAAAATATTTTTACTATTCATATATAAATATTTTTATATAGTAAATATCATAAATGAGATATCATAAATGAATAAATACTCATAAATACTTTTATACTAAAGAAAATTTACTATGCAGAACACAACTAAGCAAAACAAATAGCAGAGATCTTAGGAATACAAACGCACCTGTAGATACAAATAATATTTAAAATCCACCAAAATTGTGAATAAATAGTCAGCCTCTACTGGTCCTTAATACCATTAATGCGACTCAGTGAAAGGCGGTGGGATCTCCTAGAGTCCTGACTTTCCTTCCACGATTGGGGAGACAGGCTTGGCTACCGAGTGAATGGATTCTGTAAATATTGTATAAAAGTATGCTCGTGTTTAAGTTGTTATATTGATTAGTTTAGTTCTTTTGTTCATATAGATTTACTTTTAGTATTATTATTTTTCTGAATTATTTATTGTAAATAGAATGTGAATCTGCTTTCTCAAAACTATTATAAACGTCCTCAATTGTGACAGATTGTAATATATCACATAAAATAAGTTAAAAAAAAAAAATCATCCGCAATTTTGTTTGTGTACCAATTAGATAGAAGAAAGTTTTTTTTTTGTATTGTAAAGTATGCACTTGAATGCGTATAAGTACTGAAATTTTGTCGTTAATTAATTAATTAATTAATTATTTAAAATCTCAAAATGTCACAACTGACCCCACCCAAGGACGGTTGTGACTGTGCTTGTGATCGGCAGTTCATAAATTCATGAATTCTTTTATTGTTTTATATAACAATTTAATAGCTTATAAATAATAAGGCTTAAACATTTGCGAAAGAATCTACTTTCGGCCTTCCTCGAGCGTTTTATAGTAGGTATCTAAAAAAAAAAAAAAAAAATTATTTCTGTCTCAACCTTACCCAGAAAACATTTTACAACCATACCCAACACACCTCTTTACAAATAACAGTCGCCACGACGATATGAAGTTATCTACTTACGTTAATCACTGCTAATTAACAACTAATGTTTAAGATATAACGAGGAAAAACGTTCATTAATCTATCTGTACATATATGACAACAATTATTCAAATAAATAGAACAAAATAGTTACTTTCGTCTGTTATAAAGTAACAAAGGCCTCTACCAGCGTTAATGTCTAGAGATTCGTTAGCAATACTTTTAAATATGTGCAGATAGGCACAACATCCTTGCTTCTCTATAAACCTATCAGCTATTCCTTATAGTTTCGCCAATAAGGTACTGTCACAACCACACTCTAGCACAACCGTATCCAGTCTCCCATGTTATAAGGCGAATAATGCATTGTCATCTATTAATTATGTTTACAAGTTATATTAATTCGTCTTTGAGATTTTATATAAGTAAAACTTTTTTGTCATGTTTTACACCAATGCAAGAAGTGATCCATTTTAATAATAAACAATTATATTTATAATGTTTTGAAAATAATCTTTTACAAGAATATTATCTCTATTTTGAATCCAAATTATTGAGTACAATCCAGCTATCAACTGGACCTTTGCAATTCGAATCCCTTATCGGCTCTCTAACCACCTACAATGACCTTAAATCCCTTCGTTATGAACTTGGTCAGTAATAGGCATCTATCCTTCCCTACTAAACCTACTTACTCAACCCCTTTGTCCCCTACCTAGGGTTTTCCAACAATAGGGAATAATCTTCTTGGATATCTAAAAGGAAAAATATATTATTTTTTCTTTTGGAACCAAGAAAAATAACAAACAACATCTTGAACCATATTATATAATTTATTTAGTCCAAAGATAATGTAAAAATAATAATATTCTTATGTACAGATTCGTTCCTAAAATAAGAATTAGGCATGCATTGCACATATCTAGTGTTACCCAAAATCGGTTTCCTAACTGTTGCAAGACCAAGACCAGGACTGGTAAAAAAAAAAAATAGATTTTTTCAATAAAAATCAAGGCAATACTTGACTAATATTTGACAATATTAGTTACTATACGTTAATAATTGGTATCACCAATATAATTTTGCATTTAACTCCTAACTGCAAGACTGTTGCGGGACTCTTGCGCAAGACCAAGACCATGAGCAAGACTGAGTTTCCAAGACCAAGACTTGTCTCGGCCTCGCATTTGGGCAACACTACACATATCATATACACACCCGGATCGAATTATATTTTTTAAGGACAAAGTTCATATCCGTTTTTCGAATCTCAAAAAAACCTTATAAAAGAATTTTCATTCCATTCAAAAATGAACTTTTTTTATCAATGTTGGATAACATAACATACCAGGTTAGATGCATGTAATCTTACTTTAGATACACTTCGTGTTCAGAAAAAAAAAAAATGTTTACATATAACCACAGTATAGATGCATACAATATTCTATTAATTTGAACCGACCGAAGGAGCAAAGTGCTTTCAAATATTTTTATAATACGATGAATCCTTAAATAAGAATTTTTATACCAATCGATAAATAAAATATTTCCGTCCAGTCTTTTTTTTTTCGAAGCTAACAAAAATTTTGATAAGTTCGACATGGCTCCACCTTTATACACGAAAATTTGCATGGATTGAGAGCTCTGCTATGTACATGAAATGTGACAAACCAGACACCCGCAAATTAATTAGCCTTGGAGATAAACAATAAGAACGTTTGCGGAGTTTTTATTTATTTATTCCTTATAAAGTCGTAAAATTTTAAGGGTATTTATATAGCCTTAAAGAGCAATAATTTAGCTTTCTAACGGCTGCAGTAGCGTCATTTCAGGAGAAATTCTTGTGGAAGTATAAATATTTTCGTAAACGGCATGGAAAAAAAAAATCCATCAATAAAATTAAACTCAAATATTTATATTTTTTAAATTCCAAAACAAACTCGTATATAAGAGTACGAATAAAGCATATTACCTGGACAAACCTCAAAATGATTTGAACTTGGAATACAGAAACATAAACTGCAGGTCTAAAACTACTAATTCAAAACTGTCGACAGGACTATCAGAGCACTCTACAAATAATGGAAATAATTTTAATTTCGGTGCAGGGTCAATTCTACATAGAGAACAAAATATTAACAAACGCAGAATAATAGAATCAATATTCAATACAAAAAACCTAAAACTATCATTAAAACAATAAACGAGTGTCGACAATCTTAACACAATCAAAAATATAATTAAATAATTAATATCTAGCGCAATAGATAAAATTGAAATATACAATATCTATACACTCCACTCCTAAATAAAATAAATCCAGTATTAATTGAATGCGTTAAAGAGGAACAGTAGACTTAATCTCTTCTACAAAGGAGGTATATATTTCAAGATCAAATTATATTATTTTTACTTTCCTACCTATACTAGGCATGGAAAGTATTGCGATCGGGTCAAATTTCCGATATGCGGTTTTCGACGGATCTATACGTTTCAGAGTCCCCTGAGTCCGAAAAAACATTTTTAGCCATTGGTCGTCTGTCCGTGCGAAGATTTTCTGGGGAACTAGTAAACCGATTTTGTTGCTTCTTTTATTTTGTAGGTAATGGAATTCCCTACAAAACTTTATGAAAATCGGTCATTTAACGAAGTTACAGCTATTCAATTTTCCAATGTAAGATTACCGGTTCATATCCTGGTGTCAGAAAGGGGTGAATCTGAGAAAAAAGATAACAAAGTGAATGTAAGAAAATCTGTTGCCCGCATCACACAAGCTTCACTAATTCCTCTATTGTTAACAGAAATTTTTTTTGACAAAATTAGGCTGTGGAAAAAAGTTTTTGAACATAAATATTAGAGGTTATTGAAATTTTTACACTGATCTACCTTAAGCCGGTTTACATTGCTTTAGTTTATCAAATAAATCGTACTCAAATCTTTTCTTTGATCAATTTTCAGGAAAATAAATCTAATTCTAATTTCTTGATGGGCATATGTGAAGATATAAACACATTTCTGAAATAGGTAGGAAAGTCGTGTGAGAGTGGACACACCAGATTTTTTTTTTAACATTATATTTAATTTATTAATAGATCTAATGATGGTTTCAATATCAGCTATAATATTCACAATTTCTATATTACATTTACTGGGTATTATTTTATCAAAAATTATTATGATATACAATAAAAATATAGAATAAAGACTATATATGTAACAGACTGTATAAAATGAAATATTTAAAAAAAAATAACTAAATTAAATTTTTTTTTAAGAATCTTGAAAATAATTAGTGAGGCCGAAACGTTGACAATAAAGAAATAAAATAGAACGAATGTTATAGGTAAACTGTGGCCTAATACCTTTTAAATAAAAACGCGATATGATTAGTTATAATATAAGTTAATCCTAAATAGTTTCATTATTACGTTTTTATATATTAGAAGGTTGTATCTTTATTGTATTGTATGTTTATATAATATAAAGTATAATATTCATTATATATAATAATATTTATTAAAATATTTATAGATGAGTATGTAGTCGACTGAAGAATTTATAACAATGAAACCAAATTGTTAGGAATTTCAGTCAAAATTTCTTTGATGAGTTAACCGACGTTTCGGCCATGCGGGCCATCATCATGACATAAAATCAATAGTATAAAATAGCATTAGAAAAATGATAAATATAAAAGTATAAGAGTAATAGGAGTGATGAATTACACTAACAAGATAATAGCAATAATAATAAATAGATAAGATAATGGTAATGACTAAGATAATACTCATTACTATTATCTTATTTATTTATTCTTATTACCATTAATTTTCACTCTAATTACTATTAAACTTTTACATTAAATATTTGTCTGATGTCATTTTATATTTTTAATTTTTAGCCATGATTGTGACTCACATGTTTGAGTCGAAACGAAACAACTCATTAAAGAAATTTTTACTGAAATTTCTGACAATTTTGTTTTATCCATACAAATAATTTTTTTTTTCTAAGATTACTAACTGTAATGGTATTGAAAGATTTTAGTATCTAACACTAGCGTATCCAGGATTTAATTTTGGGGGAGGGGCTTCAGCAAGAAAGCTTTTTGTTTTCATAAAATAACGATAATTATTTTGGAAAAAAAGAACGAAACTAACTACCTATATGAAAGGGTGTTTAAGTGAATCCTAAAGTCCTTTTAGATGTAACTACACCAACAATAATACTTTAAGAGATAATTTTTTTCCATGAAACATGGTTATACTTTATCATTTGATGGGGGGGGGGCTTCAAACCCAAAGCCCCCTCCCCTCTCTTTAATGTCTTAAAGAGTGAGCTTGGAAGCACCGTTCAGGAGTTATAAGTGAACAAAACAAAGATCTAACGATTTTGATGAAACTTTCCTAACATCAACAATTTTCTATTTAACGTCCTTTCAATTTTCGTATATGTTCTAAATTTCTGCGAAAATTCAGGAAAAAAAAAGTTATAAAGAAAAGAAAAATGTTTTGGGGCCTAACTCGCTAAACATACACTCTATAGTAAAAATTAAGTAAAAACTTTTTTTGTTAAAAAGGTAATTAAATTACCTACATAACAAAAAAAAAATCATGGGAATCGAAGAAGTATTAGGGATGATACAGCTTGTTCTATCTATAATTTAATTATTTTTTGTTTCTTATGGACATATTTAAAGATAAAAATGTCTACCTATTTTCCTAAAATAGGTACATTTATACCTAATTTCTGAAATAGGTAGTAAAGTTGTATGAGGGGACACACCAGATTTTTATTATTAAGATTTTTTAGTGCTGGATTCAGAAATTTTGCTAGTTTTTCAATTATCCCGTTAATATAATAGACTATTTGTCTCAGTGGTATGTTTTATTTATGTAATTTACTCAGCCCATATATTCTCGGCGTGGTATAGTGTCTATTTATTAGTCTATCTGTATATTTTTCTTCTGTGTATTTATTTATAATTAGTTTGCTGATATTGGTTAGTAATTTGTCTTGGATCACACTTGAGAGGTCTTTTCTATGGAGTCCGTATATTTGCCGGTCATCGAGTAGATTATACATTTTATTATTATGTTCTAATTTTTAAATGATAACTGTTTTTACTTTTACCTACTTATATATGAAATAAATAGTAAGGAACGGTATTGCGATCGTGAAAATGTTCGAATCTGAGTTTTCAACGGAACTACATGTTTTGATGCCTCCTGAGTCCAAATAACCAAGTCCCGCAAAATTTTGTCTGTGTGTTTGTGTGAATGTGAACAGTCTAGCTCAAAAATAAAAATTCGTACGGGAGTGAAATTTCATATTTAAGGTTTGTATATACCTGAGATGTTACAAAAACTTTTTTGTAAGAATCGGCAAACCGGAAGTGGCACTTTATATAATCTATGTAACACATTTTTACGATTTTCTCGAAAACACCTCTAACGGTATTGGTTAAACTCAAGTTTACTTAAGTAATCTTTAATATCATTTAGGTCTCATCCCTATTGATGTCACATAACAGGACTTAAATGCCCAATGTTCAAATTGTCTTCCTCTAAAGTACCTTTAATTTGGTTTATTTTAAGTAATTAACTATCTATCCATGTTAGGAATTATAAAAAAAGAAGTAAATATAAGTTTTGAAAGAATCATTTTTGGTTATCACTGAAAATTATGAATCATACTTAAATGTTTTTTTAAAATTATTTTAATGGAATTTACAACTGTATTACTTAGAAAATACAATAAGTAAATGTGAAATTGGTAACATGACATGTACATGAAGAGAAACTACCCATTGGTAGAACTCAAAATTTTTTTTTTTTGTATTAACGAAATTTACAACTGTAATTAATAATAAATACAACGAGTAAATATGAACAAGTAATATGACATGTACAACATGAGGAGAAACTACCCATTGGTAGCACTCCAAGAACTCAAATTAAAGTTCTATATTAGAAGATCCCGAGGCCATCTTCTTTTCAGACGCCTCGGAGGGTTATCTGGAATCGAGGAGGAAGCAAGGTTTGAAACGAGAGGATTCGGATGGTTCTGCAGTTTGTTATGGAAGGATAGGTATCTGGATTGGGCCAAATCGGAAACATATGGAACATTAAGGTCTTTATGGATGATTTTATTTGTGACAAAGTAAGGAGTGTTGAAGATTTTACGAAGGATTTTGGATTGTAAGGATTGGATACGAGAGGAATTCGATGGTTTAGTGGAGCCCCAAAGCTCAATTCCGTAAGTCCATATAGGTCTTATTATTGTCATATATATGAGTCGTTTATAATTTATTGAAAGCTTAGATCGTTTGTCTAGTAAGTGCTGCAGTAGTCGAAAACGTCGGGCGGTTTCTAGTCGTTTCAGTCTGGTATGGGGGTATACTTAAAATAGAATGTGAAATTGATATATCTTTGACTTAGTATAATATTTACTCATTGAAAACAGTTGTCTGTAATATTATTCATTGTCAACTCCTGTTCTCGATCTCATAGTTTGTTCAACACTGCTCTGAAAATGAAGATTATATCTTTTTGAAAATATTTAAAAAAAAAATCATTTTAGCTTCACAAAAGAAATACAGCAATTTCATTAATTATTTTGACTAATGAATTGTTTAAAAGTGATCGAATTACTGTAGGCCCGAATTAGATCTCGCTACCGTGTTCCAGGAACGGGCGTTTTGAATGGAATGAATTCCACAAATCAGATCCAGGAATAGGTGGATAAATTTCGGGAGCTGAAGTTTTTCCAGCCACCGACAATTCATGAAACAGTATTCGTGTGAGCTGCATCCCTTGAATGCCGATCGGTATCAATGTACCTGACCCGATGTTTGAATTCCTGACCACTATAACACTCATAAGAAAGGGTCATTTTTTTTTTCACTCTTACTAATAAATTGGTATATTTATTTAATTTATTAGACTTTATAGATTGAGTATGGAACAATAATCTTACCTTCTCCTTGGCTAGCTCCATGCCAGAGTCCTTAGTATTTCACGAGATTTGAGTTGAAGTGGCTTAGCCCTACCCACGGGCGGATCTACGGAGGGGGGCGGGTGGAGCTTTTGGGCTGAAGACCCTCCAAAAAAATGGTAAAATATAACCATATCTTATGAAAAAAATTATCTCTAAAAGTATTATTGTTCGTCTAATTACAGTTAATATTACATAAAGAATCACTTAAAGACCATTTCATATAGGTATTTATTTTCTTTCTTTCTTCCGACGTAATTATCCAAATATATTTATACAAAAAAAATCTTTCTGGCTAAAGCCCCCCCCCCCAAAAAAAACAACTAAATTCTGGCCCTACCCACCGCCGCACAGTGGGCTGTAAAAAGAATCCAGCGGAACAATATTCAGTGTAAATGAATTATTTTAGTCAAAAATGATTTCACTTGGTTGGACAAATCTACACTAAACATAAGTGCAGACTTTCCATTTTGATTGGGGGAGCAATGGACAAAAAAGAAAACAAATTATTGTGAAACGAACAAATATAATATTGAATATTTGAAAATAAATTTATAAATATGTTTGGACAACTGTAGGATTTTTTTTTTTTTTTATGTGCTTGTGGAATACTCGAAAATATCTGAAGAAAGAAATCGGATATATTACAATTTATATACATTAAACATGGGAGGACGAGGGACAGATAAAAATGAATAATGTTAAAAATACTTTTGATTTCTTAGTTTGTACAACCTCCAAATAAAAATAAAACGTTTTCACAGTCTGATTAATTATGTGAAAGTATCTATAAAAACATTACATATAAAAAATATTTCTATTTGTACTTATTAAATATATTTTTTGCCAACTTTATCGCAGAAAATTCATAAGAAAATCATGTAAAAATGGAGGTGTCCACATGAAAGGTAAGAGAATCATAAAATCCAAGGATATGGTTCTATATTATTATCCCTGAATACATATGAAAATTTAAATAATAGGAATATTTGGGGCATCATAAAATAGTTACATACCTAATAGGCCTTAGCCAGCTAGTTGACTTAATCTTAATCGAGTTTAGTTTAAACAATTTATTTATTCATGTAGCTTATTTGTTATCAATTTTCATTTTTTTTTAGTTCAAATTATTGGGGGGCGAAACGATATTATCACCCCCTCAACTTTTTATTGTGTGATGGGGAAGGGAGGGGATCGCTCCCCTCGAAGTCTATGTTGTGTTGCCCACGAAGACCGAGACGAGTCTTGATCCGGCAAACTCAGTCTTGGTCTCGCCCAAGAGTCTCGTAACAGTCTTGCAGTTTCTTATTAGCTTATTACTATAGAGATATTACTGTAATTGTTTAGATAGGAGAAACCTAACTAAGCCCGAATGAAAAATTAGAGGAGTTAAATGCAAAAGTATATTGGTTATACCAATTATTAACATATAGTAACTAAGATTGTCAAGTATTAGTAACTATTTTGCCTTAATTTGTATTTAAAAAATCGATTTCTTTTACTAGTTCTGGTCTTGGTCTTGCAACAGTTAGGTGGCATTGGTCTTGGTCTTGCAACAGTTAGGTGGCATTGGTCTTGGTCTTGGAAAGTGCAAGAGCAAGGCCGATTTTGGGCAACACTAGTAGTATATATCCCTTTTCCGGATCTCAAAAGCCATGAATTTTGATGAATGATATATCCAACGTAAGGGAATTTGGTGGAAAAGTGACGAATCCCAATTTCGGTCCTTGAACTCCTACAACAACTTTAATAGCAGAGATATAAAAAATCAGAAGGTTTTAAAACTCAGATGGTTTCATAAATAGACGGATCAAATGGGATAAATTTTGCTTTAAAGATTTCTATGCGGAAATGATGACCTAATATATTTCCTTTGGAACTACACTGGACCATATGGCGAAAAGCCCTAAAACGTTCTGTTTTCGAGATATTCCATGATTCTAGCCAAAACCTTCTTAGATATGTTTGATATGAGATAATTATAACATTTTTGGATTTAAAAATTAAATTAAAGAGGGCATGGCGAATTTTAAGAGGTGGAGAATTCCAAAAATTGGTGGAACGGGGCATCGAAGGAATTTTGGAAACTCACTGTTTTTAAGAAGAAGGGAGAGGGGGAGATTTTTGCGCCATCGACCTTGGAGGGGATGGGCCCCCTGTTGGTCAGAAATCCGAAACGTCGAACTGGGGGATTATACATAAATATTACAAATGGAAGAGCTGCCTTCAATTATAAAAACTTATTTTTTTGTATTTTTCTTTCTTATGTTAATAGATTTAAAAGCAACTAGTCCATAGCTGTTACTTTAATAAGTATTTTCAAAAATAGAATATCCTAGAACAGACGGTGCCTGCGTGGTTTATCTCTCTCCGGTTATCCATTTCAGCTAAGGATATCTCACTCTCTGCTGATATGCTACCGTTAGATAAACCTCTGGAACGGGCACTTGGGTTCTAGGCTCTGCAATGAGGTGTTAATTTATGCATTGTGGTTGGTGATAGCTATATGTATGTACTGATTTCGATGATGACGTATTTTATAACATGAAACCGCTTGTTAAGAAACTAGCCACTGGTAGTACTCTAAAATGTATTTACAACAGGAGATCTCGAGGCCATATTCTTTTCAGAGGCCTCGGAGGGTAAATAATTTTAAAGATTTTCGCGTATGAAGGTGGTTAAGCAATTTCAAAATAAGGTAGCATGCAATATAAAGGATTTTTCAAAAGAAAAAGTTCTCTGAAAAGTAAAATACAGGTTTGTGGGCTGGGATCTCGTATTTAAAGAACGGACAGAACTTCTTCTTCTGTCCGTTCTTTAAATACGAGATCCCAGCCCACAAACCTGTATTTTACTTTTCAGGTTTCAGGTTTCAGGTATTTTACTTTTCAGGAGTGAACAAATCAAAAAGATACAACGGTTTGGAAAAGTAATACACCTTTCTATATGTATTTTTTATTTCCACATCGTGTTAGTGAGCCATACGTGGTTATATTAAGAATAAGTAATTTTGTTTACATTTGGCTAAGAGGGGGTATAGTCTCATACAATTGACAACCCTAACGATACATGTTGCCTATAACTATGGACTAGTGAAATTTGTAGAATAAATGAATAATAATACAATAAATAAAGTTTAAGAAAAATATAAAATAAATAAATAAAAAATGAAAATAAATAATAGTAAAATACAAAAAAATAAATAAATTCTGAAAAAAATTATAAATAAATGAATACAATATGTATGTATATGTAATAAAGTTAATAAACCTAAGAAATATTTTCTTCGGAAAACTGGAAACAGCTACTTCAAACTGGAGACGTGGGAACTCTAGAATACTCTAAATATGAATCTAATGAAAAAATTGCATTAATCTGTTGAGTCTAACTAATATGCATCGCATCATGGATAAACAATCGTGTAAATTACATCAGTATAAAATAATTACCCAGACAGTATATTAATTGTAAACTTATGAATACTACTTGGAACTAAGGTTTGAAACATTTATGAAACCTTTTTGAAATGTTTCTTTTTAACTAGTGTTGCCCAAGTGCGAGACCGAGACGAGTCTTGGTCTTGCAAACTCAGTCTTGGTCATGGTCTTGGTCTAGCATTGCAGATACTTCATACAAGTATTTTTTTTAGATAGGAGAAACTTAACTTAGCCCGAATTAAAAATTAGAGGAGTTAAATGCAAAAGTATATTGGTTATACCAATTATTAACATATAATAACTAAGATTGTCAAGTATTAGTAACTAATTTGCCTTAATTTTTATTCAAAAAATCGATTTTTTTTTACCAGTCCTGGTCTTGGTCTTGCAACAGTTCGGTGATCTTGGTCTTGGTTTTGCAAAGAGCAAGACCAAGACTGATTTTGGGCAACACTAATTTTAACAGTTTATTTGAAATATTTTAGAAAAAAAAAGGTCTAAGGGTCTTATTTGTAATAATGTTCCAGGTTTATGGTGAAAGTTAAACTTGTAAATAATTAAAATTCTTAAAAAAAGTTCAGTCAAATGAAAAAGTAAAAAGTGATTGGGCTAAATTAGTGTAATAATTTGTCTTAAACGAATTACACGTGATTCTAATGTGTCGTTTGTTTGAGAAACTATGAATAAAAGTTTTATTTTTTTTTTTTTTATAAAAGTTCTGTAAAACCTCTACTTGAAAAGTTTTTTGGGAAATAGTTCTAGTTACAAAAGAACTGAAAAACTATCGACAGTGAAATTTCCGGTGATACGAAAACTTTTTGAAAATCATTTTTTTTTTCTGTTCCAAGCCATGCTTGTAAAATTTCCATCGCCAAGTATGAATGTAATTGGTTGATTTATAGTGTATAACATCTTCTTAATGTTAATTATTTTTAAAATATGTATAATGTCAGGCAACATAGCGTTAGGAATCGTCGAAGGTAAATTATAGGCTTTCCGAAGCCTATATGTTGAGGAATAGAATCAATTGTATGGAGAGTAGGGCGGTTGAGGGCTGTAGTAATAGTGGATAAGGGTGGCTTTGAGGGGGTTTTGATTAGGCCAATATAGGGAGGCTTACATGCTCCACCTTTCGGTCTTGTCGCGCCACTTACTTATTTCATCAAAGTGTGCATTTAGTTCAGTAGCTCATTTAGTCACTTGTCTTGTTGACTGATAGACAACATTGCTATAGTTTAAAACGGAATAACTGTAGCAGTTATTATTTTGACTGTCGTCGGTTGTGCTACGATAGGTATGGATTTATATTTTCATATTTTTTCAGTTATAATGATGCTTCGATCGGATTTTTTTTTATCAGTTATTTACTGATATTTAAGACATTTAAGGCTTTATTTTGAATCTTCACGCAAAGTACAAAAGTATTCTAACGTTAACCATGCTTTCACTCATTCTCTCTCTCACTCCCTCTCACTCCCTCTCACGCTCTCTCTCTTTCATATAGTCCAGACATTTTATTATAAAATTACTGATATCCCCGTAAAACTTCGTGAATAGCTTCATCTCATCGTAACGTACAAGGTTTTTATTTACGAAAAAATTCTCAGAATTTGGGCATTTTCAATCAGGATATCGGAGAATTTTTCCTTAAGATAATTTGATTAAAAAAATCGAGAAATAAGGTGGCCTACAAAAATTTTGGACCCTTTGCCGTGACCTTCATCCCCAACGCCTCAAGATAACGAGATTATATAGGCCAAACAGCCAAATATTTTTGTAGGCAAGTGGAAAAGCAAAAAGCAAATTTATGAGTTATTAGTACCTCATTACGTTAATTAGGTTTATGAGAAAACGCACCATTTCTGAGTATTTACTTAGATAAAAAGTATATGATAACATAAGCCATTCACGAAGTTTTTGGCGAATTTGTTAAAAAGAGCTCTGTACCACGGACTAGTGTTGTCCAAATGCGAGACCGAGAAGAGTCTTGGTCATACAAACTCAGTCTTGGTCATGGTCTTGCGCAAGAGTCTCGCAACAGTCTTGCAGTTACTTATTAGATGATTAGTATAGAGATATTATAGTAATTTTTTAGATAGGAGAAACCTAAGCCCGAATGAAAAATTAGAGGAGTTAAATGCAAAAGTATATTGGTTAAACCAATTATTTACGTATACTAACTAAAATTGTCAAGTATTAGTAACTATTTTGTCCTAATTTTTATTTAAAAAATCGATTTTTTTTTACAAGTCCTAATCTTAGTCTTGCAACAGTTAGGCGGCGTTGGTCATGGTCTTGTACTTTGCAAAACCAAGACCGATTTTGGGCTATACTACCACGAACTAATATTTTTACTTTCACTAACCTATATTTGAAATATATACTAAGGAAAACTACTGTGATTTTTGAAACTACATGTTTTGAGATACATTTCTTCAAATAACTTAGATTCGCAAAATGGTCTGAATGTGTTCGAGTAGACATCATGTATTTAATATTACGTGCCTGGGATGTAAATTGTAAAACTTTTTTTGTCAAAATCAACTAACCGGAAGTGTTTCTTTATATCATCGATTTTGCAATATGGTCTTCGTTATCAGGCAGGTGTTATCTTCATTTAAAAAGGTTAATGGGGCTTAAAGGCCGAATTAAAAAAAAAAAAAATTCTTTTAATGTACTTCTATTTTTGTTTGTTTAAAATAATTAACCATTCAACATTGTAACTAGTAATAAGAAATAGATCAGTATAAATTATGAACGATACTGATAATTAATTAAAGGAAAAATAAGAATTAGTCATAGATAGAAACTGTTAAATCGTAAAAAGCCGAAGACGCCCGACTTTTCTCGATCCTCAATTTAAACTATTCACGTTTTTTCTATTATTATTATAGTTAGTTTAACTTTTCTCATATTTCGCTTACACATAATTTCCGAAAAAGATTTTTACTGGAAGTGTTGAGAATTTTTGGTACTAATTTACGTATATCTTTCAACATATATTTACTCTTTTTTAACAATTGTTTCTTGGTAAATATTTTGGATAAATCGCATAATTTTTACAAAGGGTTCACTTTTAAATTTTATATAAATTTATATTAGTCAAGTAGCAATTGGTTTTTAATGTTCGTGCATTTTCTTTAATCTATAACTTCATTAATTTTTTGGACCAGGCCACAATTTTTTGTATAGTAATTAATTGTTTTAAGTGAATATGTCATAGAGTTCGTAATTTTTACTTTCACTTCTCTACTCAAGATTGAGTGCTATGTGAAAGTTGTATGATGCATCTCAGCACCAGATTTTTATAATTCAGCTAAGAAATTGACTTATACTGATTTTATGTTATTTATTTATTTTATCTAATGTATTGCACGTTTCCTGTCCATTGCAAGAGAAGACTATTTTATGAAATGTTTATCAGACAAATAATTTTATGTAGTTATCAAAGATGGTTTAATTTTCTCAAAATCATGGTTTTTGACTTATGTTTGTGTGTTTCACCGGTAAATCTGACGATTTGTAGATTTGACTTTATGTATATATATTAGTAAATTTTATTTTGAAATAAAATTTTATAATTGCCTTTGATGCTAAAATTTATAGTTTAGCTTGTTCCAGTTTCTCTCTGGAATTAATAAATATGTCTAAAAATTAGTCTGCCGTTTTGATACCTTGTTATAACTGTTCTGAACTTAATATCATTTTTTACGCTTCGTTTTCAAGAGAATACCTTTAATACGAATTAAAATTTATTTTGCCGACTAGGAGTTCTCAAGTTAAATTTAGTGCGTTCTGATGTTGTGTTGCTAACATGACAAAGAGCATTTCTCAACCCAAGCCGAACTTGAGGCTGCTGCACTGCGACACACAGCTGTAATTGTGCTTCGTCGTCAGTCTTGAGTATCAGCTTTCAAAAATGTTTGTACGTCCTCAACAAAGCTTTTAAAATACTAAAACGGCAGACTAATTTTTAGACATATTTATTAATTCCAGAGACGAACTGGAACAAGTTACACTATAAATTGTAGCATCAAAGGCATATTAAATTTTATTTCAAAATAAAATTTACTAATATCTGTACATAAAGTCAAATCTAAAAATCGTCAGGTTTACCGGTGAAACACACAAACATAAGTCAAAAACCATGATTTTGAGAAAATTAAACCATCTTTGATAACTATGTAAAATTATTTTTCTGATGAGCATTTCATAAAACAGTCCTCTCTTACAATGGACAGGAAACGTGCAATACATTATATAAAATAAGTAACATAAAATCAATATAAGTCAATTTGAATTATAAAAATTTGGTGCTGAGATGCATCACTCAACTTTCACATAGCACTCAATTTTGAGTAGAAACAGCTATTTTCATAAGTAGAGAAGTGAAAGTAAAAATTACGAATTCTATAACATATTCACTTAAAACAATTAATTACTATACAAAAAATTGTGGCCTGGTTCAAAAAATTAATGAAGTTATAGATTAAAGAAAATGCACGAACATTAAAAAACAATTGCTACTTGACTAATATAAATTTATATAACATTTAAAAGTGAACACTTTGTAAAAATTATGCGATTTATCCAAAATATTTACCAAGAAACAATTGTTAAAAAAGAGTAAATATATGTTGATAGAAATACATAAACTAGATTCTCAATGATTGCAGTAAAAATCTTTTTCGGAAACTATGTGTAAGTATGAGAACAGTTAAACTAACTATAATAATAATAGAATGGACGTGTACAGACGTGAATAATAGATTTAAATGATGGATCGGTAAAAGTCGGGTATCCTCGGCTGATTACGATTTAACAGTTTCCATCTATGACTAATTCTTCTCTCTACATAGAAAAAAAAAGTCTTACATTCACTTTTATGTTTACGAGATATTGTATGCAAACGACATTTATAAGGCAAATTGCATACCCCTTTTATTTTTCATTTATCATCATTTTCGGCTCTTGGCTCATCTTCATGGATTTTGTTTTTGTTCTGGTAACAAAACAATTAGTATAACTTTACAATAGGTGTACTTTCAGATATAGAATAACTCTGGTGCGTGCATCACACTACTTTCACTGTGCCGCTGTACTTTGAATAGAGATTAATTTTTTGGTAATGTTGGACTATATAAAATTTATGAAGGTCACCATTAACGGAGCTAAAGCTTAAGCCTTACAGCTAACAAATCATTGATAGCATAACATTTTTGTTATATCGACGGTGGGCAATAAAAACCTCGTAATTCGTTTTTGTAAACCACATAACCACAGTTACTGAGCTATGTACGCCTAGTGGGATTTTAAATTACATTTGTACATTTAACCAATAAATGATTATAGATTGAACTTATATTAGTTATTAAACTCTTAATTGTTCTATTATAAAGTTTACTAAAATGGAGTTCCGAAATTTTCATTTCCTAGTATCGATAGAAAATAGAAAATTTGTCACACTAATTTTAAGTGGATAATGTTGTGATTTCACAAAAAAAAAAAAAATCTTCTAATTATTTACTAATTTAATTTTCTAAAATTACGGAATAAATCGATTATGTATATCTAATTATTTACATATAATATCGGGTAGATTTATAGAGTTATTAAACTACAGTAAACGAATTGAAGGTTATAAATATATCCATGAAATATTTTACTTTTTTTTTTACACAAGTGTAATGAAATAGTTATGACAATTATTTTTTATTCTTGTTTTATTTTTCTGATAAACATTTCATAAAACAGTCCTCTCTTACAATGGACAGGAAACGTGCGATACATTATATAAAATAAGTAACATAAAATCAATTCAATTCGAATTATAAAAATTTGGTGCTGAGATGCATCACACAACTTTCACATAGCACTATATCTTGAGTAGAAACAAGTGTTTTCATAAGTAGAGAAGTATAACAATGCCATTGTCTTGATTCGCTGGATTTTAAATACCGAAAGATGGGGTAACTTTGGGACTTAACGGGAAACTTTGGTACAGCGTGTAAAATTTATAGTTTGGGATGATTCCGTGGTGGATACACTGTGTTCTTTCAGTCAGCAAAAACCTGCTTTGTACTGCGCTACTACCTTGCGGTAGTTTGAGAACCCTAGTTCACTACACTCGTGAAGTTAGGTTTTATTTTTTTCCATTGCTTTTTTCAAAATTCTTGTTTTCATGAAAATTTCGCTTATACCCGAGGAATAGTGTGCCAAAGATTTTAGCGCAGTATATGCGCTGTAAATGATGGCTGAACCAACAAGGAATCACCACAAACTAAAATTTACCAGCTGCCCCAAAGTTAATCACCTAGTCCTAAAGTTAACCCAGCTTACGATAATTTTTTTCCAAACTTAAAAAAAATTTTAAACTTTACATTTATTAAAAAAATTCCTTTTAATTTCCTTGGAAACATGTGATTCACGTTAAATTTTGTTAGTTTTCAGAAATTATTATTTATATTTTTTTTCATCACCCACCGTTCCCTTCTACAACTTTATTTATTAGATTTTTTTCTTCTGAAATTTTCCGCTTTCCAACGATATACGTGTACCTTCTGACTATTAATACATTTACGGAGATTCATTTTCGACCTGGATAAGCATTTTTCTTTGTATCTATTTTATTTAATAATCAAATTCTTTCGAAAGTTATATTCAGCCTTTTTTCGTAACTCCTAACATGGAGAGATAGTTAATGATTTAAAATAAACCAAATAAAATGTACTTTAGAGGAAGACATTATGAACATTAAACATTTAAGCCTTGTTATGCGACATCGATGGGGATAAGACCTAGATGATATTAAATAACACTTAATTATACAGTGATACACCGAGTTTAATCAACATCGTTATAGCCTTGTTCGAGAAAACCGTAAAAATGTGTAACATCGATTATATAAAGTGCCACTTCCGGTTTGCCGATTTTCACAAAAATATTTCTGTAACATCTCAGGCATATAAAAACCTTAAATATGCAATTTCGCTTTTTTATTTTAAGTTAGACTGTTCACATTCTCACAAACACACAGACTGATAATTGAATATTATTTGTATTTTATATCAAAGAAATAATAAAACAGATATTTTGTTGAAAAACGGTCATTTTGTTTTTATACACCCTATTATTTTATTTAAAATAAGAAATGTTTGTTTGGTGCTTGTTTTTCGTCTCTTTTTCACACAGAAATACTTAGCCACTGTTTTATGAATAATACATATTTCAGTAATTAATTGTCATTAATTAATTATTTATTCATCATTATTACATTAATAATTCATTGGTAATTTTCATTAATTAGTCTTTTTTTAACCTTTTCGGTTAATTTTGATTTCAAATATAGTGGAATCAAATAACCTACTGATATATTATTTCTTAATCTTACGCTACGTTTGCTTACTATTTTTTTATTTTATTTCTTTATGACATTTACAACTGTATTACATAAATACATCAAGTAAATTTGGACATAATTGATATAATGACATGAATACACTTGCTGAGTACTACTACATTAGTACTACTACATTACTTGCACTCTAATGATATGACTACTACATTAGGAGATCACGGGGCCATCTTCTTTTCAGACGCCTCGGAGGGTTATCAGGAATTGAAGAGGAAGCAAGGTTAGAAACGAGAGGGTTGGGATGATTCTGAAGTTTATTAAGGAAGGATAGGTATCTGGATTGGGCCAGATCTGAAACATAAGGAACATTAAGATCTTTATGGATAATTTTATTAGTGACAAAGTAAGGAGCATTGAGGATTTTACGAAGGATTTTGGATTGTAAGGATTGGATGCGAGAGGAATTCGATGGTTTAGTGGAGCCCCATAGCTCAACTCCGTAAGTCCAAATAGGTCTTATTATAGTCAAGTATATGAGTCTTTTGTAATTAATGGGGAGTTTAGAGCGTTTGTCTAGTCAGTGCTGAAGTAATCGGAAATGTCGAGCGGTTTCTTGTCGTTTTAGTCTAGTATGAGGATTCCAAGTTAGTCGTTTGTCCAGGTGGAGTCCTAGGTATCGGATTTGCTCAACAGGGATATGTGGAGTATTGTTAAAGGAAACGGTAGGACAGGAAGTCGTTGGTTTGCGACAATTTCTTACTATTGATTCAAATTTCAACAAATAAGTTTTGAATAATTATAAAATTAATACCAACTTTTAATCCGATTTTTCATTTAATTTTTGTTTATTTTTATTTAGTGACATACTGATTTATTGAGTTTTTAATATTTTAAATATTCATAGGTGTGTGTATTTGTTAATTATTACTAAAATTTCTGTTGTATTGCTTTCAGGTATGTGCAGAATCATTGTAGAACTTTGTTGATTTCAATGAGAGGTAATGGGTACGAATTATTGGAAACAGTAAGATACTTTTATTCTAAATCTTAGGTTATTATTGCCTATTATCATTTTAAATGGATCAGGGGTCTCAATACTATTCCACGAAGCAGAAAGAATATTAAAGAACTTCTTACAGAAAATGGTAAATCAATATCTCATGACCTGAAGAGAAGGAGGTTATGATGGACGAGACCGGAAACCGGATGGATAGATCGAATTAACAAAGATGCTGTCGAGTTGCGTACAGATAACTGGAAAGAAATAGCCCAGCATAGGAGAAGACTGGTCAAGCCGGAGAAAATATAAACAAGGTCTGAATATCAACTGGAAAAAAGTCTGGTGCGCGCATCACACGACTTTCATTTACCACCCCCTTCTTAGCAAAAATAAGTATTTTCAGACAGAGGAGAAGTGAAAGTAAAAATTATTAACGCTATATTTATTTACAGTTCATTGTGGGTATTTTTATTTGTTCAAATACTCCACATATACAAATTAAAATTTTTATATCGCTGTATTCTATACAATTTAATATTAAATAATACCAACGATAGCATTTATGAAAACCGCATATGAATACGAACATAATATTGTCGGAGTCCGTATTATATGAAGCTCATGTTACGTACGGAAGCGTGTTGTTTCCGACGAGCTCGGGTAAAGTCGAGCAAGCTCGTAGTCCTTTGATTCCTCTATCACAACTATTATCCGTGACGATCTCTTATTTCCCCTTAAGTTAATTATCAAATTCTTTCATATGTAACTATTTTTTATATCAAAATTTAATGTGAAAGCCCTGACAGAGAACATCAATAAGAAGAAAACCTACATTATATTAAAAAATGGTTAAAAATACACTGATATACTGAGTTTAATCTAAATGGTTTGAGGCCTTTTTGAGAAAATTTTAAAAATGTGTTAAATCGATTAAATAAAGTACCAGTTCCGGTTTGCCGATTTTGACGAAAATGTTGCTGTAACATCGAAAGCTTGTAAAAACGTTAAATATGCAATTTCACTTTCATACGACTTTTCGTTTTTGAGCTAGACTAAATACCATACACACACTCACACATACATACCATTTTGCGGGACTTGGTTATTTGGACTTAGGAGACCTCAAAACATGTATTTCCGTGAAAAACTCAGACTCAAACGATATCAATTCAGGCATCACGATCGCAATACTTACTCTTACTATAAATAAATTATTAAGTCTTCAAAACTACAACGTCTTCTTCGTTATTCGTTGGCTATGTGAATATTATGCTCTTGAATTCTAATAAACTTTTCGGTTAATTAATGAGCTTCTTCTTCTTTTTAAATGTATCAAGTAATTAAGTTATTAGATTAAAGACGGTTCATTTCCATTTTATAAGAATATATAACTCATCTCTGGTATTTAAGAATTAAACTTCAACTTATGCCTCCATTAAAACTTAATTCTATTAATTTTTTTTTATAGTCGCATATAAAAAAAAAGTTTAAACGAGAGACCGTAATTTAATTTTACACCGTAAACTTTAAAGCCCCAGTAAACAAGTTTAAAATGAACAGGAAATAAGCCTTAGGTGTGCCTCAGTACTTTGCTATAGGTTTTTTAGTGTTTCATTTTTTTTTTTTTTTTTTAACTCCACGGCGTGGTTTAATGAAAAGTTCACGGACTTCAAAAGTATTACGACTGATTGGTGTTGCAAAATTGAGAGGAGTTATAGCTAATTTATGCTTAGACAGGTAATCGTCTGTTTGACATTTCCGGCCGGAAACCGTCTTGATTCGGTTTCTTGGCACATATTTAAGTTGTTGAACGAGTTCGTTTTATAAATGTTTCCTGCGCACTGTATGGGTCCGAATATCTAGAAACGTTCTGCGATACAGACCCCCTTTTGATCAAACTATTAACACCCGCCGAAAACTTCATGAATGGCTTCATCTTAACGTTACCTACAACTCTTTTATTTACGTAAATTCTCCGAAATGGGGCGTTTTCAGTTTGGAAATCGGTAAACATTGTCTATTTAACGGGCGACTAAAAATTATTTAACACCCAATTGCTTTTCTCTAGAATCGTAAGATAATTCGATCGAAAAGTCGAGAAGAAATGTGACCTACAAAAATATTGGGCCGCTAGGCGTGGCCTCCTCCCCCAATATATGAAGAGAACGAGGTCATATAGGCCAAACGGCCTAATATTTATGTAGACATAAATAAGACTTTTTTCTCGATTTTGTGATCAAACTATCTTACGATTTGTGTGGAAAGCATATATTGTCCAGTCAATGAATGCTCGGAAAGCAGGTATAGAAGGAAATGAAGGCGACACAATTTTTGACTTTGGGACATTGTTTGGACAAGTAGGAAAGTAAACATACTAGGTCCCTACTCTTAGTAGATCAATTTTTTCGCATTTTCGCTTATATCAGCGAATATTAACTATCCGTTGCATCGACAAAGACATTCTATACAAAATTATATACGATAAAATTTGCAATATGATTGATTATACATCTTTTTTCGCTACCTCAATTAGTTTCTGAAATATACGTCCTCAACTATGGCTAATATTGAAAAAAAATTGGCTTCGTGTTTATTGCTGTTTTTCGAGTTTTTATTTATATCAGGGAAATTATCCATCGCATCGACTAAAACGATCTATACAAAATTAAAGCTGATAAAATTTGTAATATGATTAATAATATACCTTTTTTCGCTATCTCGCTTAGTTTCCAAGATATCTGTCAATATATCTGACTCAACTATCACTAATGCGGACAAAACTTTTTTATTTTATGTTTTTTACTGTATTTAAATAGCTAACTCCTGATTGCTTCGTTTTACAATTAAGTCATAATTAAGAAAGTTTTTAATGATTAAATTTTCTTCAAGAATATATATTATTTTACTTGTTGATCTCTAAAGGTTCAAAAGTTAGATCAATTATAACTTTATATGCCAATTCCGAGAATTTGTAGAAAACAATAATTTTTTATAATATTCGTTAATATTATACCGCTCTAACTCTCTATAGATCTAAATCTGTATGTATATAAATATACGTATACATGCATACAGTAATGTTTATTATAAAAAAAAAAAGTCTGCATATTCTCGGAATCGGCATATAAAGTTATAACTGATCTAACTTTTGAACCGTTGAAGACACGGGCGGATCTACGGAGGGGGGTCATTGGGGCTGAAGCCCCCTCCCCCATATGGTAAAATATAACCATGTTTTGTGGAAGAAAATGATTTCTTAATGTACTATTGTTCGTGTAATTACATATAAAAGGACTTTAGGAATCACTTAAACACCACTTCATATAGGTAGTCGAAGATAAACTAGTAAAATAATATATATATTCTTGAAGATAATTTAATTAATAAAAACTTTCTTCCTCACGACTTAGTCGTAAAACGAAGCAATCAAGAGTTAGCTAGTTAAAGACGGTAAAAAACAAGAGGTAAAAAAATATTTTTTTCCGCCTTAGCGACAGTTGAGGACGGATATCTTTGAAACTAAGCGAAAAAAGATGTATAATCAATCATATTGAAAATTTTATCAGCTTTAATTTTGTATAGAACGTCTTTGTCGATGCGATGGATAGTTTTCCTGATTTAAGCAAAAACCCAAAAAACAGCAATAAACACAAGGCCACTTTTTTTTTCAAGATTATCACTAGTTGAGGACGGATGTTTTAGGAACTAAATGAGGTATCGAAAAAAAAAGTATAACCAATCATATTGAAAATTTTATCAGCTTTAATTCTGTATAGAACGTCGGGATAAAATGAAGCTATGATCGAAGTTTTAGACGGATGTTAACTGGGGTGTCCAGAAGGGAGTTTCATCAAAATGTTTGTGGGGGCACATTTCGACTGGGTCATGAATTTTCGGGATGAAAAGTCTCAAACCAAGGGACAAGAATAAAACTTGAAACAGTCCGCAGCAAGTGTCATTGTATATTATCTACGATTTTTTAAAATATATTTTCGCTTGCTCTGTTTTTAAGAAGAGGGAGGAACAAAATACCTTGGGAAAGGGAAGAGAGGTTTATGCGCCATCGACCTTGAGGGGAGGGGAATAATGAGCCAACAATATCAATTATTTATTCCATTGATGTGGATTGCAGAAGACCCAAGAAAATGGAAGAGGATTATCCGGGAGGATACCATAGATGAGTGGAATCGGCGGTGGGTAACAACCTTGAAAGGAGCAACTTTAAGGAAATATTTCCCCACCGTCCGAAGTCGCTTGAAAGCTAAGTGGGTTCTCCCGGGCTACTGGGTCTCTCAATTCCTTACTGGGCATGCGGGTTTCCGCTCTAAGTTACATAGTTTTGGAAAAGACATAGATCCCCTATGCCCCACTTGCGGAGTACCGGAGACGGCTGAGCATATTATCGTCAACTGCACCGCCTTTGATGGACTAAGGGCCGAAATGATAAGAAAAATTGGAGTCTATGGCCTCACGGAGGATGAATTTCCCGAGTTAGTGACGGAGCGGAACTACCCGTATTACAAAGATTTTGTGTACGGGTGGAAAGCTGCTCTGGGGCCCTCCCACTTTAATCTGGAAAGAAGAGGACCGCCAAGCTAATATGGTGAAAATAAAGAAAACAGAAGATATTTGAAAAAGACAAAACAAAACAAAATTGAAAAATTAATTTGTGGTTTAATAGCAGGAATGGCATGCACGTGTGTGATATGCCATCCCTGCAAAATCCCGTGTAGCCGAAAGGCAAGGAAGGGGACATAAATAAATAAAATAAATAAATAATTTATTTCATGAATTAATAGCATTTATAAAACCTTTGATAATCAATAATCATTTCCATAGTATACTATCAGTACCGGCCTTAGACATTCGGCGCCCACCGGACAATGACGTCATCTCCCCCTCCCCCTAGAAATATTAAATGTATTTCTTAAGCTGTAATTGCTTGTGCAATTGTGTATGATCTACGATTTTTTTAATTCTATCTTCACTTGCCCTATTTAATGAAAATATGAGCGATAAAATATCTTGGGAGCGGGTGGGGTGGAGGGAGGGGGTGTTAGTTCTTTACCTCATCGACCTTTGGGAGGGGTGATGGGTACAGTGTTGCCGTTTGTACGAGGATCCTCGTATTTGTACGAGGTTATGACGTAATGTACGAGGTACGAGGATATATCAGCCTCGTGCCTCGTACATAAGTTTTGCTGACGTTTGCAATGCAAGGTTATATTTTAATGAATGAAGTTTAGAATTGTTTTACGATTATTTTGACTGTATTATTATTTATATTGATTTGAAATACTGAACTTCTGTTGCTTTATAGACAAATAAATTGCAATTATATCTTCTTTAATTAGAGTATAATTATTATTTCCTTCATAAAACCATGATTGTATATATATGTTTTTTTTTAATTTTCTAGAAAATAAAATTTAAAAAAAAATATTTTAGATTTTATTCAGTATAAAATAAAATATAAGAAACCATATCCATTATTTCCTTCATAAAACTTTTTTTATAAATATGTATTTTTTAAAATGTGTTGTAAAAGAAAATTAAACAGAAATTTTTACCGTCATTTTTATCGAGCATAAAATAAAATACGAGAAAGTATATCCATTATTTCCTTCGTAATTATTATTTCCTTCATAAAACTGCAATTGTAAATATATTCTAGATAAATTAATTTTTTTTTAAAATTATTACCGTAATTTAAAAAAAATATTTTCGATTTTTAATCGAGTAAAGTAATTAATTGAAAAATTAACTAGTATTCATAATGAACCCATCTTAAATAATGAAAAAAAAAGTATTTTTTCAGTGGTCTACATTTATTTTGTGCGAGATATAATTGTAAGCTAAATACTGAAACAATCACAATCTATTATTTTTTTATATTATAATGGATATCTCTAAAAGCATCAATGCCCCAATAATTAATTTTTATTGGCCTTCCAGAACCACTAACATCCTTTCATAAAAGTAGTTGTTTTGTTTTTAGAAAAAAGAAAAAAAAATAGTCCTTCCCCCAAATTAAATCTTGGATCTACTAATGAATACTTATGAAGAGTACTTTAAGAAGTTTATTTAGCTATTTTAATGTTTATATAACGTTTTCAGTAGTTTATAAAAATATATAAACTTTTTTATATATTTTATTAAGCTAATTTTACTTCTTGACCCATTAACTTAAAAAAAAGTAATGTAAAAAGGCTTTAAAATATATGAATGGAGGTAAAAATAAAAAATTCTGATCTAATTTTACTATAAAAAAAAACAATAACACTGGGCTTATAATAGTACAAGTTATGAATGAACAAGCGTACGAGGATGTACGAGGCTTGAGTACGAGGTTTTGTCACAGAGCGCGCGGTAACACTCGATGGGTACCCCTGGATGTTAATATTTAGTTCCCTAGCATTTATTGCCTTTGATAGTGGCATATTGTACTATTTGCTATTCAATAAATACTATTTGATGATTCGTTTATTTTCGTTACGATACAACGTATTTGCTGGTTGCGGAAAGTTAAACCGTTACATGCAGGCACCTCCATTAGTCGATCGTTATTCTTTTCTTGGAAGAAAATATTTTGCGTAATAGCCTATTTTTGAAAACCTTTAATTCCCCCCGCCCCTCCAACGTGAGCGGTCACGTTTTCAAAAAAGAACAGGAGGAAGTGGTCTTGTAAATGCTCACATCTGGGTTATGGGCAGTATGAACTTTGCCGCTGACTTTCATTTCAATTAGGGGGAGGGAGAATTAACAAAAAAAAAAAAAAGGCAGTAGTTCTTGTCATGCGTAAAAATTCAACATAATTATTTTGAAACGAGCAAATATATTATTGAATATTTAAAAATAAAGTTGTATATTTGTTTGGAAGTTGTAGAACTTTTTTTAGGTGCGTATGAATATACTTGAAAATATCTGACCAAAAAATTGAATTTATTACAATTTGTATACATTTAACATGGAATGAAGAGAGGTGGCCTTCATAACATAGGTACAGTTTCTATAACTTTTCCAGCTAAAACTGAAAAATAATTTTGTTTTATTAGTTTGCACAATCTTAAAATAAAAATACAATTTTTTCATAGTGTAACTAGTCGTGTGAAAATATCTATAAAATATATTTAAACTTATACTTATTAAATATATTTTTTCCAAATTTATCGTAGAAAATGTATAGAAAAATCATGTGGAATTGGAGCTGTACATATGAGAGATGAATGAATTATAATATCCTAGGAAATGTTTTTATGTAATCATCCCTGAATATGAATGAAAATTTAAATAATCTGAATATTTAGGTCATCCACTTTATAAAGGCCGGGTATGTCCCAGAAGGATATCTCGAAAGCTGATGATACAAAATAAATAATTATCTGTCACAGCCGAACTCGAACTTAGGCGAAGAGTAGAAACGCAGCATTTTAGCTATTGATCTACCAAATCCCACACTCACTTATAATTTAGTGTTTAATGTTATTAAAAAAATTTTAATGACTTTTTAATTCCATTAGTATGTATTTTACGTATCAGATGCTTATTAAAATCAAGTAAATATCTTAATCAAATGTAAATTACTCAACGGGCATTGATTTAATGTAAATTGATGTTTAAATGATAAATTAGGGATAATGGAGTTAACGTGAATACCATTTAGAAATGATTGCTTAATTGGAATTAATCTCTTTGTATTTCTGCTCTTATTCATAAATGATATTACAATATTTATCCGTAATGAACCAAATGAATAAAATTTTATCAAAATTATAAAACATGTGTTCCTTTCTTAAACAGAATTTAGCCATTCATTACGGGTCAACAATGATCAATGGGAAAAACCTTTTCCGCCTCAGTTACAACAATGAAAATTTATATCGTCAATTAAATCATTTCAATTTCATCGAATGAAATAAGGTTAATATGTACGCAGCTGTACGTTAGTACAAATATACTTTTATTTTATTTAATAGCTCATAAAAGCAATTTTTAAATTATATTTGTATTTTTGTTTACCTATATATGCAATATATAGTAAGAGAATGTATCGCGATTGTGAAAATATGAGTTTTCAGCGGAAATACATATTTTGAGGTCCCCTGAGTACAAATAACCGAGTCCCGCAAAATGGCCTCTGTATGTGTATGTGTGTTTGTGTATGTATGGCTGCTTGTGTGAACAGTATAGCTGAAAAAAGAAAATTCGTATGGTACTGAAATTGCGTGTTTAATGTTTGCATATGGTTTAATACCTTTGCAGAAGAGCTTTCTGTTCACCCCACAAACGGACTTCTTCGATACAAAGACGACATCCTTGAAAAAGCACACAACTATTATTTCTCAGCTGACATACAAAGAACTTTAAACTCCACTAACTACCCTTTATACAGAATGCTATGCAGTTACAATGCTCCCGATCCTGAAACGTACCTTACATTCAAAGTCCACATAAAGAAATTGAGATGTGTTAGTCAATTAAGAGTTGCAAACCCAGAACATATCAGAATCTATGCAAAAAACAGAACATTTTCGATTGAGTCTCAAGAAACCTGTATATCATGCAGCCAATTTATCTACAATAGTCTACATCACATTCTCCTTCACTGCCCAGCATACAATGACTATAGACAAAAATTCCTTCAAAACTTCATCTCAGAATCTTCTGATAACCGCAACGTCGAATCCATACTGAATATCGATTGCATAGATAAATTAAATAAAGTTTACTATTATATGATGGGAGTACACAAAGTGCATACACAAAATTGTTGATCATAGCCATGTTCTATTAAGCGTTTGTTTTTAGTTTATCTTAAGAGTAATATTTTGTTTATATTTATAAATATTTTTATTTTTTATTGTTTCTATCATAGTAACTGGTTCATATAACTATTATTATGCAGTAATCGTTTTATGTTTTTAATTTTTATTGTTATTCATGTTTTGTGAAAACCATTCTAAACGTTAAATATTGTAAATTTTATTTATATTTAAATTATATGTATGTAAATTTGTAAAACCATATTATTGTACAATAGCCAAGCTAGGCTCTATTTGTATGGGGAACCCCCTTAAAACAAATAAAATATCTATCTATCTATCTAAGGTTTGCATATGGCTGGGACGTTACAGCAACTTCTTAGATAAAATCGGCTGAGTAATGCAAAACCTGCGACATCGGCTAAAAAAAAAATATTTTTTTATAACTCTAAAAACTAGATAAACTGTTTAATTGATACCTTAGGCAGTTTGTGAGAATATTTTTAGTTGGCAGAATGAACATTTTATACTGTTTTAGTAAATAGTTCAATTGAAAACCTAGTTAATTTGTGGAATTTCGCATGATTTCTAAGTTTTGTGAAATTGCTTGGTTCGAGCTGATGGTTGATAATTTTTTCTTGAAACTTTATACACTTTTTACTGTCATTCTGCTTAATTAAAAAATAATATAATCATTTAGAAAACTTGTTTACTTCGAATCTTTTTTCTTTTTGTTAACAAAAATAGGTGTTTTTAAATCAAATTTTTACAAATACTGCGATTTAAAAAAACTTCTGATATCCTCCGGAAAATTGATTTCTTACAACGTTTTAGCAGTCATTGTTAAAGATAAATTCATATTAATTAAACCGCCATGGTCAGCCCGAAGGTAGTTAAAATATATTTAAAATTATTTTGTATGTATAAATGTTCGAACAATTTCTAGGTATGTACTAATATCTCCTATAACTAGACATGCTCTCAAATTTAGTTTTAAGAATTGTATTGAACATAAAGAAAATAAGGTTCTGTAGTTATTTTTTTCGAAAAATACCTCAAACCAAAACAATAAAAAAAAATTACATTAAATATTAAATCTTCGTTTTCATTATTTTAAAATTTTAATTTTTTCTACCTATATAAGAAATAATCTTTTAACTGTATATAACCATCCTTTATTTTCGCTCTAATCTAAATAAATAAACAAACACAAGACCGTTAAATTAACTAAAGTTTAAAATTAAATAAAAGGTGGGGTCAATGGGTATAAGACGGCCTCAAGGAAAATAAACAACTTTAATTTACTTGTTCCACTAAGATTACTGTCTGTTAGTAATAAAATGTAATTGTTTTCAATCTCTAACCCTTATTCTTTTTAAATGTCGTTATAATTTCAAAACGGTGAATTTAATGTGAGGGTATTTTGTTGAACCTTTTTGACTTGATCTGCGTCAGTTGTTGTTAATGTCATCTTGGAAATTAATGAAAAAAATAGGTATTCTTTTCGTAGGAATATTTGTTTGTAATAAAAATATAATAAAATGTTTATTACTCCGTAAGAACAATCATAAAATGAATATTTATAATTAATAAACGATACGCGTTTTAAGCTATTACATATAGATATATTATAATTATATTTTGTGATTTATTGTGTTTTTAAAATAAAATATAAAAAATAAATAAAATAACGGTTGTGTGTATTAAAATAGACAGTAGTTATAAATGGGCATCTAAAGTTATGCGTTTTATGAGGCCTCAATCATTTTTGTAGTTAATTTATTGTCAAATTTAAAACTTTCCAGGTTTAAACAAAGAAACAGGGATTTTTGTGTTTTTGCTAAAAATTTTCAAATTCTGACGTCATATTCGTGTACGTTGGCCTTGAAAGCATAAGTGTACTAAATATCTAGTTAATCCAACATCATTTACGAGTTCTAGGACCATGTCCACGCAAATCCATCTGTCGTCCCACTGCGCGGCAGTGCCATTTTATTATACCTCGAAAACTGCTCGAACGATTTTGAATTAATTCATTAAATCAGTTTAAAATTAAACGTTTTTAATATAATGAAGGTCTTATTCATATTGATGTTCTTCATCAGGGCTAAAATGTCTAATTTTCTAAATTTCTTCCTCTAAAGCACCTTTAATTTTTTTAATTTCAAATAATTAATCATTTCATATTGGAACCTGATATAAAAAATGTTTAAATATTAATAATTAATTAATTATCTAAATAAAGGAGAAGTAACCTAATATAATTTATTATTAATAGAGAACACACGAAACCCGACCGAGGTGCCGAGCTTTGCCGAGCTTGGCCGAAGGTTAGAACATTTTTCTTTACAAAAGCATGCGAGGTTTTCATAAATGCTATCGTTGATATTATTAAATATTTAATTGTATAGATTACAGCAATATAAAAATTAATATTTATATATATTTTTCAATGCTTAAACAAACAAAAATAAGTACAGTGAGATATAAAATTTAGCAGCTTTCATTATCAGCGGCACTCATGTCGGACTAAAAATATTTTGTAATACTTGATTATTTATTATAATTAAATAAAAAATTCAAATATACCATCCTTAAAGGCATTAATTAGCAAAAAAAAAACAACAAACAACAACATCAGTATTATACATTAGACGGCTGTGAAAACATATGGTAATTGATTGTTTCATAAAATATTTTGTACGATCTGTGATTTTTACTTTTTCTTCCCATTGTCTGAAAATCCTTATTTATGTTAAAATAGATAAGATTTTTTAAAAATCTGCCCAAGATTTTTTTAAAATTTATTAATAAACTCTAATTCATATTATATATTGACGATTACTACAAAAACTATTTTCGTTATTCCATTATTTCCAGAGAATCAAAGGGCCTTTTTATCAATATATTTACACATAATATGTATTTGTTTATCATTTTTAAAATGAGTGAAGCTTTTGAGTTATAAGTTTTATTTTAATATGTTTTATTGAGAGAAATATCCATTTTGTCTCAATTCAGTTGTAAGTAGAAATTTGATTACACACACACACACATTATATATATATATATATATATATATATATATTTATTTTTCGGTTGTCGCTACACACCATGAAGATCTTTGACCGCGAGATAGAGGAGAAGAGTGGTCTCCTTATAGACGTATATTTGCTGGAGCACAGAAAGCCTGGAGGGGGTCACCCGCCCTCACGTTGCTACGAACCATGGTCTCCATGGTGTAGCGGCAGGCCACCCGCATTTCCGTTGCTGACACTTTTAGGGCACATCTAGCAGTGTCCTTCTCACTGACTATCTCGGGTTCAGAGAGTGACAGATCGGTCTAGATCCATAGATTAAGGCTGCTCAGAGTCAACAGGCGCACGAAGTTCTACATTTCATTCCCTGAAATAGACCATCCATGGAACAGGCATGCTACAGACACCCTGGTAAACCACATCCCGATTCCCGATTTATGTAATCGGGACAGGTTCATCAGTTCTACGCCCCGGTCGATGTGAGTTGCCTCCAGTTGGATGATGAGCCTCATGTACCCGGGTGGAGGGAGAGTATTTCACGATCAAATCGGGCAGTCACCAATCCAAGTAATAACCACGTTGCATAACTTTGATTATCTATTGCAAGCGCATTAGCCCGTACGGCTACCCCGGCCCCTATTATATATTATATATATAAAACACACAACACCCTCACACACCACCAAACACCCACACCACCCAAACCCCCACTTCTCCTTCCCACTATCCTTCCACCCTTCTCCCATCTACCACAACCCCTCACCCATTAACCACCACCCTCTCCTCTCAATTACTCTTCTCCAAACTCCCCACCCCCCCATACACCATCTATCTCCACATTCCCAATCCCTCCCACCCCATACACCACACCCACCCTATCCTCTTCCCCATCCTAAACACCCAACAATTTTTCAACACTTTCATTTATCATCATAATCACTTTCAACATCCTCTTAAATTTATTCACCTAATTAACAATCATCAATTCTCCAAAAAATTTCCCTTCCCCCCCATCCTCAATAACCTAAATACATACAAAAAAAACCCCTCCCCCCACCCCCCATACACTCCCACTCCACACAACACTTCAAATCACTCTCCCACCAAATTCATACTCCCCCCCCCCCTATACCTACCACCTTACCCCCACACACCAACAAAACCCAACCTCACATCACCTACCCCAAAATCACTCCATTCACCTACCAAATAAAACACCCAAACCCACAACTTCCACCAACCCCACATCTACTCAATCTAAATCAATACAAAAACATACCCATACTTCCCCCTTACGCATACTTAATCCACCAACCCCCCTCAACTCCTATAACCCACAAACCCACTTCAACCATCCACCCATCAAACATACCCTCCCAATTATACCCTACACATCATATATTACCACACTAAACCCCCATCCCTCACCCAAACCCTCCACCCAACCCCAACCTACACCCACCTTACCCCATTCACCAACAACACAACTCCCCCCCAAACACCCTCCCACCCAATCCCTACTA
>OV725078.1:140792474-140902537 GCA_928085145.1 Nezara viridula | reverse complement strand
ATATTACAATTTTTATAAATGAATTATATACATTATTTTTAGTTTGTATAACTTTCTACATATTTCATTTGTAATATTAGTTGAGATTCATGTACAATCAATCGCTATATTTTTTCATTATTGACTATTAATAATCCTATAATATTATTATCTATGATTATTTTTAAAAATTTTCATCCCTGATGATATGTAGAACAGTTGACTAACTTCCTTCACTCCTGCCGGTGACGCGGCTTAGAGAGAAGCGCTGGGATCTCTTAGGGTCTCGCTTTGTCCTTCACACGTGGAAGAAAGGGCTGGACTCGGAGTTCCCTTGGCTGATTGTAAATAAAGTATGAATGTTTTTCTTTTTTATATATCAAGTATAAATGTTTTTCTTTTTTATATATCAAGTATGAATGTTTTTCTTTTTTATATATTAAGTATGAATGTTTTTCTGTTTTATATATTAAGTATGAATGTTTTTCTTTTTTATATATTAAGTATGAATGTTTTTCTTTTTTATATATCTATTTGTTTTACTTATGACTTATTTAATTTGCTACCAATTTCTGTATTTTTTTTTATTTATTTTTTTTTATTATTATTATTATTTTTTTTTTTATTTGAATTCAAGTTATATTTCTTTAGTTTTATAGTTTTTACCTTTGTTATATAGATATATATTTTTATTTTTTATTTATTTATTTTATTATTTATTTTTATTTTTTTATTGCACTGTATATATAGTATGAATGGGCCTCACTCAGCTTTAGTACTCAGTGCCCTTAAATGTGGCAAAATGTATTATTTCTCAATAAAAAGATTTAAAAAAAAAAAAAAAACTTCCTTCAACAGACCTAAAAGTTGCTAAAGAAGACTCGTGAAAAAAAATTCGAGGTCAACAAGAATAAAAAAAAAATTCGAGGTCAACAAGAATAAGAAAAAAAAAGTCTTCGAAATATTAGTAAGGGGGGGAGGAAGAAACTATATTTTCGCCCCCTCTCTATTTTTATCTCCTTCCTCCCTGAGCCTATGACAATCAATTAAATAGTCAAAATCAAACAAATTCCTGAGAGAATGACCTTTGATTTTAAATAAAATATAAACTTAAGATGAAATAAATCGAAACTTGAGACATTACATCTCATACCAGCAGTCTAGAGCAGAACATCAACCAGAGACAGCTCATCATTCCAAGACATTAGTTCTTAATGTTTATAATTAATTTAACTATTGGCTCGAATCTGGAATAGCTTTTTAACTAGTATTTTGAAAATCCTCCATAAAATCCTCCTACGTACAATAACCGGAGCGGTCTAGGATCAGAATACTATTTGTTTATGGAGAAAGACCAATAAAGAGCTGCTTACAGAAGCTAGTCACTCAATATTTCATGGTATGAGGGCAAGGAGGTTAAAATGCGCAAGGTAAATCCATCTGGAAGCCTCTTCACGACAATGAATGCCTCAATAGAAGGCAAAAGATGCTGTGGAAGGCCAAAAAGAAGATGAATAGATAGAATCAACAAAGATGTAATAGAACTGCTGGCAGATAAATGGAAAGACAGGCAGAGATGGAGAAGGCTTGTTAAGGCGACAAAATATGTACATGGTCTGTAATGCAACATAAAAAAAATCAATGATCTAGGTAGAAATCGAACCAACCACGTTCCAAACCTCGCTTGAACACTCACGTCTTGGATGTATAAAAGAAAAATTGTTTTTTAGAACTTGTTAGTTAAGAAATATGACAATCTGTCTCAATTAAGATCATTTATAATAGTGTTCAATGAGCACATTTATACTATATGTACAATAAATAAGAATAAATTAAACAGCAAAATAAAATAAATAAAACTAAATGTATATAAAAAAACTAAACTAATCAAAATAACAACTTAAATCCAAACATACTTTTATGCAATATTTACTAAATTCATTCATTCAAGAAAACTCCTAGCTAGGCCGTTCCTCACACTCCTGGAAGGAAATGCAGGACTCACTGAGTCCATATTACTGGTATTAAGGACCAGTAAAGGTAAAATTATGTTTCTCGGTCTGATTTGTTTCCTGACTTATTCTGAGTTAGCACATTAAGCGGAGATTTGATAATTGGCGCGAATATTTTCGATGACTTTTTGTGTATATTCATTATTGCATAAACGCATCCAATCAAAATTAATCCATTTTGGTTTATTATTTTCAATAATAAACCATTGTGATCGAACAAAAATTCAAAAACTTAACTTCTTCTCAAAATTTGAGGTTTTACATTTCAGGATACGTCGAATTCGAAAAACGAATACAATTTTTTTTTTGTTCGTCCGCCGTCCGCGCATTTTCTCCAAAACTATTGGAACATTTCTTTTCAATTATGGATTTAAAGTCAGAGGTCACTCGAGGATGATCCTCCTTCATCGACATTACTATCCGCCTTTTCCTTTCAAGACGGCTGCCGAAAAACCTGCGTTGCTATAGACTATAGCGCCTAAACGAATGTACCCATTTCAATGAAATTTGGCCTAAGTCCTCTTCTCGATGCCCTTTAAATTTATCTATATAACATACTTCAACGAAAAGAAGCTGGAAAATAAGTTACGAGGGGTGGTCAAATTAGATTCCGAATAACTCAAAAAGTATACATTTTTTTTTGTTAATATTGTATATAATAATTTAAAAGTTTATAAAATATCCTTTAAAAAAATCGTTAAAATCGGACAATTTGGAGCAAAGATATGGTCTCTGGATGTTTTCTATATGTTCTACTGCAAAGGTTATCATTTGTTTTGGATTTTGATTTTTTAATGTGTTAATGAAGTATTGCTATTTGTTTTACTAATGATAAAAAAAAATGTTTAGGTCAATAATTGCAATCACCTTTTATTTATTTTTCTTTGTTACTAGGAAGGTAACTTTAGATGTATAGTTGTTTGGAAGTAATAAACCATTGTGAAATAATTTACAGCGTTTTTTTCTATAATTTGCGTGAATCAGGTACAGAACCTTCAGTGAGAGAAATTGTAACGGTTAATGGAATACGATCAGAGAAAATGTCTGAAATGTCCGAAGAAAGACAGTATCTATAATAGTTGAGGGGTCCTGAACGATGCAGAAGAAATGTAGCAGGAAAAAATTAAGGTAGAGATACTACTGTCAGAGGACTGGGACGAAGAGGTTAAACGATGGCCATATTAGTAGTTCGGAAACCATATTCCTGGAATAAGGGAAAACTTCGCCGAGAATAAAAATAATGTCTTAAAGAAGTGGAAAAAGAAGTAAATTGGTTTCAGAAATAATTATGTCGGTAGAGTATCGATAATGCAATGATGTCTCTTAAGAAGACGGGAAGATGATCAATTATAAGAGAAGTTGATGGTAAACATTCTGTCTGCTTGAGATGAAGGCCTCTTTAGTAGTACTCAAAGGATAATTAAGCCTTATTCAAAATGAAAGACCAAAAAGAGGGCAGGAAAAGGTCATAAACAAGTTTCCATTCATTCTGTTGCAGATGATTTTTTTTTTTGTTTATCCTGGGCACAGTAAGATTAAATGTCGGTTTACTAGTCTACCTCTCAAAATACTAGTTCTTTTTTATTATTATTTTATTTAAATTTTCAACTGTAAACATAGATACAACCAGTAAATTTGCTATAGGAATATATTACATGAAGGTACTTGTGAAGAAGCTACAAATTGGTAACACTTCAAAGATAAATTAATTTAGGAGGTCCCGTGCCCATCTTCTTTTCAGACGCCTCGGAGAGTTGTCAGAAATCGTGTTGGATTAAAGGTTACAAACTAGAGGATTAGGATGAGCAAAGAGTTTGGAATGAAAAGAGGTATATCTAGTTCAGGGCCAAATCTTCCGCAAGAGGAATGTTGATGTCTTTATGGATAATTGTATTTGTTACATAATAAAGAGCATTTTATATTTCAGCTTGATTTATCAATCATAAATTGCTCTTTCTGATATTTTTGAAGAAGAGGTGATAAAATATATAAACTCGCCTGAAACAGTTCACGTATACTTTCCTTGGGTATTAACCCATGAACGACTTACAAATTGACTAATTATAAAGAATATTTATAAATAAATCGTTGTGAGAGGCAAGTCAGAACAGCCTGTCTCTACAACTGCCTTTCTAAACACGGAATTAAGTATTTATAGCTGAGAGAATGGTGGAATATAACGACCGATCTTAAGAGCTGATATAGTGTAAACATATATTTTAATAATTAACCTTTTTTTTTTAAATTGGATATCTAGGAGTATAAAGCATGTATGAAAATCTAAAATCGATATAATATTTTTTTGAATGTTTTTTTTTTTAATTTTAGTTTATTTTTATTTCTTAATGATATTTAAAACTGTATAAAAGAAATACATTTAGTAAATTTGAACATATGAATATAATGACATGAAAACACTACCCAAATTGAGAAACTACCCAATGGTAGCACTCTAATGATATGTCTACATTAGGAGATCACGGGGCCATCTTCTTTTCAGACGCCTCGGAGGGTTATTAGGAATTGAAGAAGAAGCAAGGTTAGAAACGAGAGGGTTGGGATGATTCTGAAGTTCATTATGGAAGGATAGGTATCTGGATTGGGCCAGATCTGAAACAAAAGAAACATTAAGGTCATTATGGATGGTTTTATTTGTAACAAATTAGGGAGCACTAAGGATTTTACGAAGGATTTTGGATTGTAAGGATTGGATACGAGAGGAATTCGATGGTTTAGTGGAGCCCCATAGCTCAACTCCGTAAGTCAAAATAGGCCTTATTATAGTAATATATATGAGTCTTTTGTAAATAATTGGAAGTTTAGAGCGTTTGTCTTGTAAGTGCTGGAGTATTACGGTTAAAATAAAAGTTGTTTGAAGGTCTGCTTGTATTAAATAAAACCTGTGGTGATAATTAATCTTTTAGATTTAATAGAACATTTTGCTAACAAAAATATTTTAAAATTATATTGCAGTATTCTGTTTTTGTTTTTATTTAACATCAATATAATTTAAGACAAAATATTATTATGTAGCGGACTCACTGCAAGTACTTGTTGTTTATTTAGCTATTTGTTTTTTATTTATTCATTTTATTTACTATCAGTTTTTTTTTAAATCATATTTAGTACAAACGAGAATATTTTTTCGTTTCCCGATTGGAGTCGACCCATGCGTGATTTATCGGAATGAATAAGTTGTTTGCCGCAGGATTATTCGAATCCGGACCCGGGATTTAGGAGTCCAGTAGAGTCTCCAAATACTCTTCCAAATGCTAGAGGAGAGCAAAGAGTGGACCAAGCTGCTGTATATAGTTGTATAAATGATTGCTGGAACATCAGATTTACTGCTGCAGGTATTTTCAATGCTAGTCCGGAATCATTTAAGATAAATATAAGAATATTTGTTTCAGTTGAGAATATTTAAGGAATGTTTTTTTAAGAGGAGTAAGGAATTAATGGATTCTTTGTAGTACAGATTCGGTGGGGACATCTCGCCGACTGGTATGTGCCTGGAGGCAGGCCAAATGTTAATCAGTACTCTTTCAGTTCTAGACGGTTTCGTTTATAGCCACTCTTCTTTTTTTTTTTTCCAAGAACTCAACCTTACCCTTAGAAGGTCTTTATAAATATAAATTAAATGGGAAAAATAAAAAAAATAAACACACACACAAAGACAGAACAAAAAATAAAAAACTCAAGTGCGTTGGTGAATTGTTGAAGTGGCCCTTATCTTCTTGGAATTTCATATGATTTCAGTTTTATACGATAACCGCTGGTTGAGATAATGATATATTTAAAAAAAAAAACATTGATTTATTTCACAAATTAAAAAAATATATTGAATATTCAATAGTTGACCGTTGCATTATAAATTGCATTATGTATTGTACTCTGATCTAGAATCATGAAATACCTCTCACATCTCTCAACTCTATTTTATAAGTGTATTTATATATTTATAATTTAATATTTCATTGATATAGTATTTTTCCATTGTATCCATCCATATCTTCAAAATTTTTAGATACTGTAACTTCCTAGGGTTTTCCCAGTTTACTTAGTTAACACATGTTAGCTTCCCCTATACCTGCTATCCTTACCGCTGCCTTTCCAGTTCTAAGAGAAACTCCTTTTTTTTTTTTTTTAATCTATCTGTTTATTGATTAATAATACATTTTGCCACACTTAAGGGCACTGAGTACTAAGGCTGAGTGAGGCACATTCATACCATATATACAATACATTAAAAAAATAAATAAATAAATAAATAAAAAATATAAAAAAATATTAAAATCTATATGACAAAGGCAAAAACTATAATAAACCAAGGAAATGTAACTTAGAGTTAAAATTAAATGAAATACAGAAATTCGTAACAAAATTAAATAAATTATAAGTAATAGAAATAAATAGAAAAACATTCATACTTAAATACAATATTTACAATTAGGTAAGAGATCTCCGAATCCAGCCCTTTCCCCCACGTGTGAAGGACAAAGCGAGACTCTAAGAGATCCCAGCAATTCTCTCTCAACCGCGTCGCCGGCATTACCAGTCCGGTGGAGACTGAGAGAGGGCACTAAAACCACAAACACTCATGACTTGAGTGGAGAAGCTGGCCATTGCCAGAACTCCAGTGACGTCTTTACAAGAGATCTCGATGCCACTTCCGTTTCAACCTTCGAGAAGGGTTGTAGGGATGACTGGAGCTAGATAAGGATTGTGCTAAAGGGTTAGGATGGTGGATTAGGTTCATGTGAAAATTTGAGAATCGGGATGGAATAACGTCAAGGATATAAGGGATGTAAAGGTCATGATGTAGGGTTTTGTTTGTAACGTAATAAGGAGCATTGACTATCATACGGAGGACTTTAGACTGAAAGGATTGGATGCGTTTGATGTTTGAAAATTTAGTTGTCCCCCACAGTTCAAGTCCGTAGGTCCAGATGGGTTTGAGTATGGTCTTGTATATTAATAGTTTGTTTTCTATTGATAGATTGGGTTTTCTGAAAGAGAAACTCCTAGATGAACACACCTGTAAGTCTCTAATTTTATTTCTCTCCTGTAGATTTTGTAGAAGTATATTCACATTTTTATTTATTATATATTACACTACAAAAATTGTTAGCATCTATTTACTTCAGTTTATGATCTTGTTACTCAGCTTACTTTGTCCATATTTTATTGTACTTACTGTTTATAATTTTAATAAGCTTATTCACATTGTTTATAAATTATGTCTAAATATCATGTAATTGCCACGATTCTCTATCTTTTTGTATCTTGTCCGTTCTAGCCCTGATGAAGACCTGCAAAGTCGGGTCGAAACGTCGGCTTTCAATAAAATAGTTTTACCACTATTTAGCCTATTTATGACCGCAAACCCGGACCATCTCCTTCCTTTAAAAAAATATATATTTATGTTTAAAAAAAATCATAATAATCATTAAAAAAAAACAAGTTAATGATTCGTACTTGGCATGTATGATTCAAGAATGACTAGTAGAAAAAATGTCAATTTCAACTCTCTAATGTTCATGACACATTCGGAGATCAAAGTATCCATTTTTTTTTTCTTTACAGCAATGAGTGTTATTTGAATTGATAAGAAAGCGAGTTCGCTTTGTGATAGAAATTTATATTGAATGATATTTGATTGCCATCTCCCCCAAATTTATTATGAATTTCCTCTTATAATCTAGGCTAATATATAAAGCTAAAGATTTTTTTTTGCACGAACGCGTTAAATAACTCGGATATTTAGAATCTCTGTTAGATTGACCATTTAATGTGGAATAATTATGTCAATTACGGAACTTATTTTGTCAATATCGTTTGACTGTAAAGCGCGGAGACAAACTTTAAAGCATACTGATATCGACTCGAGAAACTACTATTTTTTCCACGGAAAATTGCATGTTGCCTTATATAAAACGAGTTGAGGAAGAAACTAATGATTACCTGTACCACAAGGAGAGATAAATAGCAAATAATGTTTGTGAAAGAATGAATAATAATTATATTATTCTGGGATCAGTGTCCCTTTAGATAAAATACAATTAAATATTTGCAGGATGATTGGTAATAAAATAAAAGTACTGATAATGAAAATATATAAAAATGTAAATAAAAATGAAATAAACAGAGAAAGTAAAATAAATGTACAAAATATCAAACAAAACAAAACAAAATATCATGTACCAAAATAATCTACGTTTCTGGGAGAGGGAGATACTTTGAGATTCTTACGACTTAGATTTTTAAGCGCATTTCATGATCAACCGGATTGGTTATGGAGTGTAAGTGTTTGAAGAGGAGAGATTTGAAGGAGGATACTGACTGCGTGTCGAATATCAGAAGGGATAGAGTTCTAGAGGGAGGCAGCTTGAATTAAACAGGATTCGTCAAACGCAGCAGTTCGGTGAGGAGGAGGATAGAGAACGGACGTATGGGATCTGGTGGGACGGGATTGAAAGGAGCATTTGAATTGTTGGATCTATAGAATATAGGAGGGTCGCCGAGTATAGGAAGACGGCGGTAGGACGGATAAATCCTATAAGTTTAAATATAGGCTAAATCCGTTTAAACGTATAATACTGAACCCAAAACTTAAAGGCAACCTTTTTTACAACTGTATTGAATAAATACATCTAGTAAATTTGAACATAATGGATATAATGACATGAAAACAATTGCTGAGTAACTACCCAATGGTAGCACTCTAATGATATGTCTACATTAGGAGATCACGGGGCCATCTTCTTTTCAGACGCCTCGGAGGGTTATCAGGAATTGAAGAGGAAGCAAGGTTAGAAACGAAAGGGTTGGGATGATTCTGAAGTTTATTATGGAAGGATAGGCATCTGGATTGGTCCAGATCTGAAACAAAAGAAACATTAAGGTCATTATGGATGGTTTTATTTGTAACAAATTAGGGAGCATTGAGGATTTTACGAAAGATTTTGGATTGTAAGGATTGGATACGAGAGGAATTCGATGGTTTAGTGGAGCCCCATAGCTCAACTCCGTAAGTCCAAATAGGCCTTATTATAGTCATGTATGTGAGTCTTTTGTAATTAATTGGAAGTTTAGAGCGTTTGTCTAGTAAGTGCTGAAGTAATCGGAAACGTCGAGCAGTTTCTTGTCAAAGGCAACCTTAAAGGTAGCCGTCAGGAGTTGGCAAAAAGGACCACTATAGGCCCACTTGCCGGACTGGTTCCTCCCACCCAGTATCAGTGCCTATGGAGAAGGTAGGAGGGTTTGTTACTTATCTACATTATAATTTTTATAATGAAATAACAATTAAAAAATAGCAGATTGCTGATATACATGAGATAACGTTCATGGCTCCTAAACCGCAAGGATCAAGTTTAAGGGGAATTTCCTTGTTTTTAACGGTTAGTTCCCAACATATTTCGGTGAAAACAAACATTTTGTTTTTTCGATATTCACAAATCAGTGGCAATGCTAATTGATACGCAACGGTTAAACCATTGATGGAATTAAGTGACAATTATAGCGTAATGTTTAAGGTTTGGCAACAGGTATCAGAGCATTAAATAAGATGGTTAAGTGAACTGTAGCCAGGTTTATCGGCTACCGATTTGGCAGCCTTTGTACAATTAGCTGCGGGATACCGCAGGCTAAGACCAGTCTATCCACCATCCCCCAGGCCCTCCCGATCCAATTTCCAATAATTCAAAATTCCCACCACCCAAGCATTAATATAACGCCCTCCCCCAAGATGTCGCTTGGGCCCTGTAAGGCAATCTCTCTTGAATTTGTTATTTTAAATATTTTCATCGTTATATCCAATAATTATTCTATAACGTTTAATAAATAAAGCCATTATTCATAATGTTATAAAATGTTATATTTCTTGCAATGCCGGGCAAAGACTTTCGGCACCCCCGGGGAATGACGTCATCACCCTCCCCCCAAAAAAAATTTAAATTATTTTTTAAGCCATATTAGATTATGTAATATTTGAATTTTATTTCAGCCAACGTTTCTCTAATACAGCTGATTTATTGTTGATAGTGTTAAATTAAGTATTTTAATATTTTTATATTTTTGTATTAATTTATAACAATTGGCAAGCGCCTCCAGGTCGGCGTGAAAGGAAAGAAGAATACTAAATAATATTTGCGTTGGCCTATCGTACGAATAAAGTATAGCCATAAATATACTAGGCATAAAATAATAACATAATTCATTGTCACGATATTTTATTTTGTTATTTTACTCCCGTCACTTTACGCACATTAAGTCATTAATTAACATTCGAAAAATCACTTTTTTTTTTTTAAATTTAGTTCTGTTAATACAAGCTTTTCCAATGTCCGAATAGAAAATTACTTTTTTTTTTATTATAAAATACAATAATTAAATATCTTTAAATTTAATTATATTACTGTATCCACATTTGTACAAAATATAAATGGGTTCCTTTACGTCTTTCGACATATTCCACATATTGTGACTATACAAAGCAATTCATTCAAACGTTACTTAGAAACTAACTTTACCTTTTTCCCCCCAAATCACTATTACTGTTGTCCTGACATTTACTTTTACGCCATTCCCGTCCACCAGTCTTCTTCAACTCCATACCACTTCCTCTGTCTGACACAGTATGGTGTCTTGGCTTTCTTCTAGATAAAAGACTAACATGTAACCTACATACCAGACTTAAAACCGTAACAGACGATACGGGCAGCTATATAGACTATTGAATAGAAAATCCCAACATTCAGCCGACAACAAACTACAAACTACAAGACAATCCTGAAACCTATTTGGACCTAATGAATAGAACTGTGGGGGACAGCAAAACTTTTAAACATAAAACGCATTCAATCCTTCCAGTCTAAAGTCCTCCTATCAATAGTCGATGCTTCCTTCTATGTATCCAATAAAACCTTCCATAATGATATTCATATCCCATTTGTTTTTGACCTAATCCCAGACAAATCTTCCAAATTTCATCAGAACCTCACCTCATCATCCAAATCCTGTAGCACAATCCCTATCTAGTTCCAGCCATCCCTACAATCCTACAATCCGGAGGTTAAAACGGCAGTGGCCCCGCGACCTCCTGTAAATATTTATATATGGAGTTCTGGCAATGGCCAGATTCTCTACTCGGGTCCTGAGCGTTTGTTGCTGTAGTGCCCTCTATCAGTTTACACTGGTTTCTAATACCAGTGACGCGGCAGGGAGAGAAGAACTGGGATCTCCTGGAGTTCTGCCTTGGCTTCCACATTGGAGGACAAAGCATGACTCAGAGTCCCCTGGGTGAATGTGAATATTTTATTTAGGTGTGAATGTGTTTTATTTACTTTAATTTCATTTAACTTTTTATTTTACTAATTTAGCTACTTATTTTATTTTTCTTTACTACATTTATCTTAGTTATTATTTGCATGTACATATTGTGTGGATGATTAATTTAGCCTTATGTTGCACATAGGTGTGAATGTGTTTTATTTAATTTATTATCATTCGGCTTTAATTTGTTATTTTACTTATCTTATATATTACTTTATCTTTGTATATATATATATATATATATATATATATATATATATATATATATATATATATATATATATATATCTTTTTTTTTCTTTCTCTTCTAACTAGGTTATTTTTATTTCCTATGTACATATTGTGTGAATGAATACTATAGCCCTAGTACCAATGCCCTTCAGTGTGGCAGACTGTATTAATACTCGATAAAATAAAACAATGTAGCCTTAATAATTAATGCCCTTTAATGTGGCAGAATGTATATTCAATAAAATATTTTTAAAAAAAGATGTGACACATTGTTATATATCTCAATGAAGCTTTTCGAAAAAAAATAAAAATAATAATTTTTTTCCAATCTTAAGTTATCTTCTATATGTGATTTAAAAAAAAAAGTTTTGAACACATATTTATTAGTAATATTATACCAATAAGTACACAGAGAGGAAATGCGTCTTAATCTTATTTACAAACTTTATCAATCGGGATATTGCTATTATTAATTTCACTATTATTAAACTGTCAAGATTAGCTGTGAACGATAAAGTAAATGGTTTATGGACGCCTATTCAAAGTGTATATTGGTGTTAAAAAGCTTATTAATCAATAGAGGAAACGCGAAAAAAAATAATGCGACTATATACTAGGTGATAGTATATATTGACTAATAAATTACAATTGATAAATTATTATTACGGTTATTCAATTATTCAACTGAACATTAAGGTAATATAAAATTATTGATATGATTCGATAATTAAGATAAAATAACAGTAAAACTTATTGTGATAATAAAATCTAAATAATATTTTTCCGATATTGCTCAGTAACTTTTCCAACATTTATTAAGTATTTTATGTGGATTATTTTTATCACTCATTCACTCTTTTCAATAAAATGAATTCAAGTATTCCGTGAAATATTTAGTTGGAATAAGAATATAACGAGTGTAGAATTCACTATACTACAATACCCTGAATTGTTTTATATATATATATATATATATATATATATATATATATATATATATATATATTAATCTTATTTTTTATTTTCAGATTGGTTATGTGGTCTTTACGAATTGTTTTAACAGCTTATAATATTTTTAACTTTTGTGAAAGACACTCCTGACGGCTATTCGTGATTTGTTTTTTAATCTGCCTCAAACTGAACTATCGATTTCCCTCGTTTATAAGGTTCTTGTTTAGTAAGCTTTAAACCAATAATAAGCTTTTAATAGTTTTAAGTAATAATAGTAAGTCCGCACTTATCCCTGTTGAATAAATCCGATATCTAGGACTCCACCTGGACAAACGTCTCACTTGGAATCCTCATACAAGACTGAAACGACAAGAATTTCTTTCCGACGTTTCCGCTTACTCCAACACTTACTAGACAAACGCTCTAAACTTCCAATTAATTACAAAAGACTATAATACAATACATGACTATAATAAGACCTATTTGGACTTAGGAGTTGAGTTATAGGGCTCCACTAAACCATCAAATTCCTCTCGTATCCAATCCTTACAATCCAAAATCCTTCGTAAAATCCTCAATGCTGCTTACTTTATCCCAAATAAAATAATCCATATATCCATAAGACCTTAATGTTCCATATGTTTCCGATTTGGCCCAATCCAGATACCTATCCTTCCATAATAAAAATCATAACCATCCGAATAGTCTCGTTTCTAACCTTGCTTCCTCTTTGATTCCTGATAACCCTCCGAGGAGTCTGAAAAGAAGTTGGCCTCGTGATCTCCTTATATAGACATATTATTAGAGTGCTACCAGTGGTTAGTTTCTCAACAAGCGTTTTCATGTGATTATCTTCCCGTATACACATTTTCTTGATGTATTTATATTGTAATACAGTTATAAATATCTTGAATATTTGTTTTTCTTTTTTCTACTGTTTATTTTTGACTGAATACCCCAAACTTCTGTTCAATGAAGCATTTGTAGAATAAAGGAAGCAAAATTTAATAAGCATAAAGTATTTCTGAAATAGCAATAATCGGACAACTGACAATTGTGTTATTATTGATTAAAACTTTTTATTTCTAAAAAAATAAAACCCGTGAATAACATGAATTATTTAGAGAGTTTGTAAAAAATGGGATTAAGATTAAATAATACGAACATTCAGTTGACCATCTAATAAGATAAGGATCAATGTAGCGATGCACTTTTTATTTTAGGTAATAGTTTTTAATTACTCATTTTTAAGGCACACATTTTTTTACATATATTTTATAAATAAATAAGTGTATTTTAGAAATTAAAACGCACCTCAAATAATTAAGATTTGTACCCTTCAATTTATTGTAATTGGTTTGCTCAAAACAGTGGCATATGGAGGATATATATATATATATATATATATATATATATATATATATATATATATATATATATTTAAAACTGGAGTTTAATCTCAGCTTATTCCGTAACAAACCTTAACTTAATTATTATGTGTTAAACCTTATAAAACGAGAAAGTTTTTCTAAAAGTGAATTTGAAGTCCTGTAGATAAATAAGATTGATACAAACAGACCCGAATATTCATTCCATGATTTAATGAAAACAGAACTTACCGCAGGTAAGTCGTTAAAAATATTCATTAAAATTGTTTTAATAAATGCTGCAATTGTTAATTGCGCAAATTAGAAATCTCTTTATTGAATACTTGCCGGTTGACCGTGGTATATTATCGAGTAAGGAGATGGTTCGAGGTGGGGGTCATACGAAGACTAAAATAGTAAAAAAAACTATTTTATTTCATGCTAACGTTTCAACCCGACTTTGCAGGTCTTCTTCAGTCCAAGAACGAACAAGATACAAAAGGATACAGAAAAATGTATAGGTTACATAATATTTAGATAAAAGTTATAAACAATGTGAATAAACTTAATAAAATTATAAACAGTGTGAATATAAAGTACATACTTGCAAATAACGTCTACCTAATGCTTTGTATAAAAAAAGTACATAAACATATTAAGATCAAGAAACTATATAAACAGAGTTACCGAACTATAAATAAGCGACAAGACCCTAGACTGAAAAAAATAAATTGTATATGGTGAAAAATTGAATGTAATGAGAAAGATGGATAATATACATACTTATGAATATAATCCTACAAATCACAAGGAAAGGTAGAAATAAAAAGGAAAAATAATATTAAATAATAAGAAATAATGGACATAATGGGAGTGTGAAGAAAACCGAAGAAGAAAACAAAATCAAATAAATAAATTTTTAAATAATTTAATTAAACATATTTATAATTTTTCATTTTATTTATTTTAGTTTTCTTCACACTCTCTTTATTTCCATTATTTCTTATTTTTTTATTATTAATTTTCCTTTTTCTTTCTATCTTTCCTTGTGATCTGTAGGATTATATTCATAATTACATGTATTATCCATCCTCCTTATTACATTCAATTTATCCCTATCTACAATAATTGTTACTATTTATTTACTTCACTTTAGGGTCTTGGTACTTCGTTTACTATGTTTATATAGTTTATTGTTCTTAATATCTCTATTCACATTGTTCATAATTTCTATCTAAATATTATGTAACCTCCACATATCCTTTTGTGTCTTGCTCGTTCTAGTCCTGGTTATAATCTTCAAGAAGTCGTTCGAAACGTTGACCCGAGAATTATTAATATTATGTTAGTCAATATTAGGTTCAACCTTGTACATAAGGGTTTGAAAGGGATTCTGTGGTAGAAGTTATATAGCCTATGATTTTTACCGTCATCTATATCTGATCTTTTTTTTTTATTATTATTTTTGTTTTTAACTGTGCTGGTGCTATTTGAATGATTACCCCTTGGGGTATTAATTTATCGCATCACACTGCTAAATTAGGTTTGTACGGGCTGACAAATTGTTGCCTTTGCCTTAGTTTCAAAACTATCTCAGAAATCCCCACCATCATTGCTAAGCTGTCAAAGTCGAAGCGGCCTACTGCGAGAGATCCTGCTCCTGCCAGCCGATTCAAACCTGGCTCAAATTTCTCCATTTTGGATTACGCATTTAAGCAAAAATTGACTTCTGGTTAAATTTTATGACTATAATTAAACAATTGGCCACCAATATATATATATATATTTTTAATTTAATTTTTTTTTGTTAATTATAATACAATCAGCCACTGCTGGAGGGCTATAAGTATTAGGGCTAAGAGTTCTCATTCATACAATATATAAACATAATGGAGAAATAAATATAAATATAAAAAGTAAATAAATAATACTGATGAATAAAGTAAATAAAAGAAAAAAAAAGTAAACAAATAACATAAAATAGAAACTTCTAAACACAATCATACCTATATACTTAAATTTAATAGACAAGGAAAAACATAAACGCAGATAGAACTGGCACTTTTATTTGATCATTGAGTTAGTCCAATATATCAAGAAATAGTTACCCAACCCCATACATACTCATAATCCCCCTATTACCCATACATTCCAAAATACCCCACACTCTCAAAACAACTCTAATAATAAAAAAATTAAAACATTCTAACCCCCCCACACTACACCCACTCCATACACTAATTAACTTAAATACCCCCAAAAAACTATCCCTCCACTCACCCCAACCCCTCTAATGAAAACACAACAAAAAACCAAACCCCACTCCCTAACTCATACCTCCCATCCCCCTACAAACACCCCCCCACAAACCACACATCCAACACAACCCCACCCACAACCCCCCCCCCCTACCTTCTCCCCAACCCACCACACCCAACACAAACAAAACACAAAAACAAACCAACATCCATACTAATACCATCCCAAAACACCCCCCAATAAAAACACAAACTCAACAAATAATCTACCACCACTATCACAAACCTTAAAACTCTCCACAACACAAACCTCAATATCAACACACTATCCAATCAATTCCCCACACCAAACTACATATCTCCTTCACAATCCTATAGATACCCCCAAATATCTAATTCATCACTACTATCTCATACCATTCTAACTATATACAACCACACCCCCATTTACACCTTCCCCCACACCCTATACCATTTCAACCCATCATAAAAAAAAAAAAAACCACACCCAAAACCAAATCCACTTATTTCAAACTAAACCCCCAACTCAATCCTCCCACAACCACACAAAACAAAAATCTCTTCCCCCACCAAACATCCTTCTTACCTTCACTTCTACCCACTTACATTCCCTCTCTCTATCCATAAATTCATCCTTCTCATCCTACCAAACACCCAAAACCCCACCATCATTTCCCACACAAAACATACCTCTAAACAAACACACACCTCCCTTTTAAAAAAATCAAAAAAAATACCCTATCCCACCCATATTAAAACACCCCAAACTCCACACCTCCCACCCAACATACAACACATCCCTACCTTCAAAATCTACTATTACCCACCCCCAAAAATACCAAAACACCCACCCAACCACCCAACTCTCCACTCCAACCATAACATAATAACCACAATAAATATTTTTTTCTACAAAAATGAGGCGTTTTCTCATTAAATTACTTATTCTATGAGGTACTAAAACTCATAAATACTCATTTGCTTTCCACTTGAATCGTAAGATAATTTGATCGCAAAATGGAAAAAAATATTGGGTTGTTTGACCTGTATAAATTCGTTGTTTTGACATGTTGAAGGTGGACATTCGGCATTAACGGCCTCATATTTCACCTTTTTCTCAATTTTGTGATCAAATTATCTCACGATTCAAGTGGAAAACAAATGTGTGTTCATGAGTTTTTAGTACCTAATAGTAGTGTTGCCCAAATGCAAGACCTAGACGATTCTTGATCTTGCAAACTCAATCTTGATCATGGTCTTGGTCTTGCGCAAGAGTCTCTCAACGGTCTTGCAGTTACCTATTAGCTTATTACTGTAGAGATATTACTGTAATTTTTTAGATAGGAGAAACCTAACTAAGCCCGAATGAAAAATTAGAGCAGTTAAATGCAAAACTATATTCGTTATACCAATTATTTTTGGTCTTGCAACAGTTAGGCGGCCTTGGTTTTGTTCTTGTAAAGTGCAAGACCAAGACCGATTTTGGGCAAGACTACCTAACAGATAGACAATTTTTTTCGATCTCCAGTATGGAAACGCCCCAATTCCGACAATTTACGTAAATAAAAAAAAAAAATAGGCTGCGATGAGATAGCACGAATGTTTAGCTATAAATAGCACTAGTATATATAGCGTTTCATTCACACGCTATATAGTGTTTCATTCAGGCCAATATTCTTAAATATGTATGTTTTAGAGTATTTTATGAGTATTCTTGAACCGTCTGAGCACCGAATTTCACTCGAGATCAACAGTCAATCAATGTAAAAAATAAAATATCACTATCTAGAAAAAAAAAAAAAAAACATATTTCATATTTTAGGCGACACTTCAAATGCCAAAACAATAATAATCAATCGAAGAAAAGTAGATAAGATAAGTGTACCATAAATTCTGCCTATATGTCATCCTCACAAATAAATATACAGGGATCTCCTCACTCACGCAAGTTAATAAGTTTGTAGAACTCTGAAAATATTTGACATTTCATCCTGAAAGGTAAAAATTGATCGTTAAAGGTGAGATACATTAGTAAATTATGTGCAATTAGGTAACTAAATCAGAAGAATTCCAAGAAAGAAGTAACTCGTCGAAGTTTGGCGAATTCAGGCATCATCGGAGTATAAAAGAAAAGAAACCCAAAATCCAATCACTCCAGTTGCATACTGGAAGAAAGGTAAGGTATCACAGTGGATCAGGAAAAAAAAATCAATCAAAAGAACCAACAAAAGAAGTAACTATAAGACCTGAACAAACCATTTTTTATTTATTTTTTGTATTGGCGAAACGCCTAAAATTTTACAATGAAGAATACTGTCCACTGTAAGAAGGACTGTTCACAAAACTGGAGGAGAGACTGAAGAGACTTATGATTTATTTTTATCTGTTTTTGGCAATAATAACTTCCAATTAAACAACAATTGTTTGTTATATTTACAAGTTTACATGTTTACGTTTCGGGAAATTGACTCCCATCTTCAGAACTACAATCCCATGTTTCTTTGTCGATTCATGGCTAAAAATGAGTTAAATATAATGCATGTTAGAATAGTGTTGTTACATTAAATTTGTAATTACCTTAAGTCTAATTTTTTTTTGGATCCTTCTCTTTCTCGCCTTTAATGCTATACGGGGTTTTCCCGGGTCAGAAGATGTGGGCGGAGATTTAAAAGACTCCCCCAACAACGGGAAGCGAACTCATGACTATTTTATATCATTTGAGTCATATATCAGGTAGCCGGGCAACTGCTGTGCTGTGCACACGCGTTAGCCCATTCGGCCACCCCGCTCACACTGAGAGACTTATTTATGATTTGCTTCATTAGATTTATCTTTGGGATTCCTAGCCGTTCCCATGTTTCAGGCATGTTCACTGAGTTGAAGCGGCTCTATGCTGCTTACCGACGGCAGTTCCTTCTTTGTATTTTCCTTTTCCAAGTCCTCACAACCAAAATTCCTCCTACATCCTAGAACTCTTTACTCTACGTTCCTCTATCCACTCTCTTTATACCATATCTCAACCCATAGATGTATATATTCCCTCCCATAAAACCACTTTTCTTCAGTAAATCTTTAGTCATTCGTGCTACCTTCTTTTGGAACCCCTTACGTTTCTCGATATGTCAAACCACCACTTAGTATTTTTTGTAAATTTTTGGATTTTCCTTAGTTTTTTTTTTTTTTGTATGTATTACATATAAATGTCAGACTGATGTACATATTTTTTTAACTCTACTATTATTCTAAGGGGACTTTAGCCGCAGAATAAAATTATTTTTTTTCATTAATTAAAAAAAAAGTAAAAGAATATATCAGAATCAATATGATTGCAAGAATATTAATAGAAAGGATCCTAACACTGCATTGACTCAGAACTCTAAAGTATTTAAACATCTGATTTTGATAATGTACGAGTACTACTAATACTACTAATAGAGAGTAGTTCTAAAATTATTATATTTGAAGCTACACATGTTGCATAGAACTTAGATAATGAAACGTTGAACGTCTTAGACAAGCCTAAAAAATCTAGCTATTATTTTTTTTAACTTTGCGTGATCAGCTGTCTTAAAGACAGTGTATTTGATGATAACATGATATATTTATGTATTTCGTTTGGTAATTACTTGTTTTTTCATCCGTATTTTTTTTCTGATCATTTTTTCGATTATATACATCCTCGGCCGTTATTAGATGTGATCTTTGATTTTTTTTTTTTTTTTTTTGTCCTGCTGATTGCCTGAATCGGCGAAACTTTGACAGTTTATTTTATCCTTTATCTGATTTTAGTGATATAAGGCTATTAGTACGTGGTACAGACCCTTTTTTTTATCAAATTGCATCCGCCTAAAACTTCGTGAACAACTTCATCTCATTTTAACTTACAATTCTTTTATTTTCAAAAATTCTCAAAATTGGGGCATTTCCAACCTGGAGATCGACAAAATTTTATTATGCACTAAAAACTGTTAAACAACCATTTGCTTTCCACTTGAATCGTAAGATAATTTGATCACAAAATAAAGAATAAAAATGGCCTGCAGAAATATTGGGCCGTTCAGAGTGACCTCCACTCCCAACATGTCAAACTAACTATTATATAGGCTATAAACAATCCAATATTTTTGTAGGTCACCTTTATCTTAATTATCTTACGATTCAAGTGGAAATCAAATGGGTGTCGGGGTATAGCTATTCACGAAGTTCTAGTGCGAATGTTAATAATTTGATAAAAAAAAAAGGGTCTGTACCACGGACCAACAGCCTTATATCTCTAAAATGCAGGTAAACAATAAAATAAACACTCAAAGTTTTGCCAATTAAGGCAATCAGGGCGACAAAAAAGAAAAGAAACCAAAGATCCCATAACTCCAAGACATCCAATCGCATACTGGTAGAAAGGTTTCGTCAAAAAACACTTATATACAGAAATGAAACACAAATACCTCGGACACACATCTCTTTATACAGATGCGTCAAAAACAGATAGTGGCGTAGGATGTGCAGTAATACTAGTGTTGCCCAAAATCGGTCTTGTTCTTGCACTTTGCAAGACCAAGACCAAGGCCACCTAACTGTTGCAAGACCAAGACCAGGACTGGTAAAAAAATTCAATTTTTTAAATAAAAATTAAGGAAAAATAGTTAATAATACTTGACAATCAAAGCTACTATATGTTAATAATTAGTATAAGCAATATACTTTTGCATTAAACTATGCTATTTTTTCATTTGGACTTAGTTTTTTCTCTAATCTAAAAAATTACACCAATATCTCTATAGTAATAAGGTAATAAGTAACTGCAAGACTTTTGAGAGACTCTTGCGCAAGACCAAGACCGTTACCAAGACTGAGTTTGTAAGACCAAGACTCGTCTCGGTCTCGCATTTGGGCAACACTAAGTAATACTGAAAGACCAGTGCCTCAAATTCAATTTGCCCCAAATGAACAGCGTCTTCACAGGCAAACTATTTGCCATATATCAGGCCTTGTTATTACTAACATAAAAAAACATAAAAAATGGCCTTATAGTTACAGACTCTTTAAGCTCATTAATGGCCATTGCCGAAGGGAAAGCCGACAATGCCATTTCCAGGAAAATCAAAAACTGCCTCTGGGAACTGAAGGAGTCACCGGACAAAGACATCATCCTCGCATGGGCACCCTCACATTGTGGCATATCTGTGAACGAAACTGCAGACATAGCTGCGAACCTGGCAAGAAAAAAAACTAATGGAACCACAATGATCAATTTAACGAGCAGTGCTAACTGGAGATTGGAATGCTAAATGAAAAATGGCAATTCAAGTGGAACTAATCTACGAATAAATTGCAAAAAATCAAAAAAGATACCAAACCGTGGACGACCTCTTTCAGAAAGAACAGAAAAGAAGTTAAAATAATTTTATCCCGGCTTAGAATTGGACATGCAGCCTTTACCCATAGCTAGCTAATGAGAGGCCTGGAACCACTATTTTGTAAAACGTGCAACACATCACTTACACTGAAACAAATTGTAACAACTTGCAGGCTATACTCTGACACCAGAACAAAACATAATATACCTTCCAACATATCTGAAGCACTTTCAGATGACGAAGAAAAGATACAAAAAGTATTTGAATTTATTAAAGACATTAAATTTGTCCACCTAATTTGATTACATCTAAAGACGCTAATGACCCGCTTGAGTAGATGCGGAATATAACAATAAATAAAAATAAAGGTGAGATAACGGCTAAGGGTGTACATAATCAAACAAGTGATTAGAAAAAAAATACGGAAGAAAAAACAAGAATCAAACAAAATACATAAATATATCGTGTTATCACAAGGCAGGTGATCAGGCAAAATAAAAAATAAAAAAATTGGCTAGATTTTTTAGACTTGACTTAGAGGTTCAACGTTTCATCAAATAACTACTGTACAATACGGATAACTTCAAAATTAACCCCTCCACCCTGCGCCTACGTTAAAGAGTACTGAACGCTAGGTCCTTTAAGGATTGTAGTGGTTCAGTCTTATTACTTTTTTTTTTAAATAAAAAATAATGGAATTGAACAATGATTCAATTTAAAAACTAATCTCGCTGGTTTTCAACTTTATTGTTTTTATAAATAGCCAAATTTAAAGAATTTCGATTTCGTCAGAACTGAGTATACAACAATACAGAAGACATCAACAAATCTTACAGCACGCATGGATATGCCAATAATTCAAGCTCCTTGCTCTCAATAGCTTCCATACTTCGGTTAAGTAATTGACTTATTCCGATGCTTGGAAATTCCTTCAAGACCATTTCATGAGTAGTACGGTCCAATGGCATCTCGGAGGCAGTGCGAAAGGCATTCAACAGCACTGCTTAATCAAATATCTAGCAGATGTAGTTTACGAAGCCCTCATTTTGTTATCTTCGAAACAATCTTGGAAATGCAGAATTTTTAAGAAAATAGTTTTTATTAGATTCCTACTTTTCTCCTACATGTAGCAAGTAGGTGTTGAAACACTTATATATTTTTTTTTATTAATGATTCCAACTTTCACTTCTTGAAAAAAAAAATCACTTACCGCTCTACTTTGAGTAGAAATTATTTTCTGGCAATGCTGGGCTATTATAAAATTTTAAGTGCATTTTAAACGGAGCTAAAGCTTACAATTTAGGCGCTACAGTCTATATTAACGCAGGTTTTTCTGCATTTTTATTTTTTTTCTCCTTTATTCACTTATCAAATTTTTTCAAAAGTTATATGTAGCAATTTTTCGTAACTCCGAATAATGCGAAATTATTAACTTTTTAAAATAAACCCTATTAAAGGTACTTTAGAGGAAGACATATATGAACAATGGGCATTTAAGCCCTGTAAAGTGACATCAACAGGGATAAGACCTAAATGATATTAAAGACCACTTAATTATAAGATTAAGATCGTAAAAATGTGTTAAATTGATTATATAAAGTTCCATTTCCGTTTAGCTGATTCTGACGAAAAAGTTGGTTAACATCTCAGCTTTATATAAACCATAAATATGCAATTTCGCGTTTATACGACTTTTCGTTTTTGAGCTGGTCACATACATACGCACACAGAGAGGACTTGATTATTTGGACTGGGGAGACCTCAAAACATGTATTTCTGTTGATAACTGAGATTTGAAAATTTTTACGATCGCAATACTACCCTTACTATATATTACATAAATACGTAAGTGAAAGTAAAAATATCAATTAGAGGTTAGAGTTAAAACTTTTAAATAAAAGTCCTAGCTTAAAAAAGTTTTTACTTATATAATGTTACAAAAAAGTATTTATTAAACGTTTATTGATTCCTTCCAAAATAAAAGTTAAAAATTATAATAGAATTTCTTAATTATTACACAGCTCAGTACTCAAAGTGAAAAACTTATAAATTCCGGTGTACCTAGATGATGTTAACTTTGTGGAGCATTATACAGTTTTATTTGTTAATCAGAATTGGTTTGTTATTAAAGTAAAAGGTTTAATGTTAGTGAATTAACGTTATAGATACTGTCTCGTTGCATACCTTCTAAATATTTCCTATGCTAAATGCATACAAAAATTATTATAATGTTTTATATAGCTATGTTCATATACTGATGATTGTATTTTCTAAAATAGCGGTTTGATAAAATTTATTTTTTAATAAAACCGTTAAAGCATATTCATTTTCTCATTAAAACCCTATTCATGTGAATGGTTTACGAAAACATTTATTAATGAGGTTTGAAAAGAAAAGTAAAGAAAATAACTGTTTTAAAATAACATGTATCAATATACGTAAAAGTTCAATAAAAACATTTATACAAGTAGATACAGAGGTAAAAGTTAAATTTTTACTTTTAATTATAATTAAATAATTAGTAAATAACTGGTTTCATTCGACCCTTGATTGCAAGTGTATGGAATAACTTTTATTTATGTTAAATTTATGAAATATATGCTTTTTTTTCTTCATTTATTTTTTTCTTAATGTAATGTAAGCACTCGAAAACTGATATTAAAAAAATATATTATATTAAAACTCTACTATTAAAAAAATATCTATATATAATTTTTCGAATAAACAAAACGTACTCTTGCAAATTAAGTGGATCATTATAAACGATTATAAACTTGAGCGCTCAACATTTTATCCATTGTAACATGTGATTGATTATTTTACATGTTTGACCTTTCATTACATTTTATATTTCTTTATCTTTGCCCACAGGTCACTACTAAACATCTGGAGCGCGCATCACATGACTTTCACTTACCACCCTCTTCTTAGCAGAAATAATTATTTTCAGACAAAGGGAGAGAGAATGTATAAATTATAGACGCTATATTTATTTACATTTCATTGTGGGTATTTGTGTTTGTTTAATTATCCTTATATACATATCTTTATTTTTATATCGGTGTAATCTATACAGTTAAATATTAAATAATACCAACGATAGCATTTATGAAAGCCGCATATGTTTATGTAAATAATATTATCGGAGGCCGTATGATATTAAGCTAATGTTAATATGGAAGCCTGTTATAATCTTTCGCGTAAACTCGGGCGCGCTCGTATTCCTCTAGTTCCTCCATTTCAACTATTATTCACTACCATCTCTTATTTATCCTTTAGTTAATTATCAGATTCTTTCATATTTTATGTTTAAAAATTTGTTTATATCAAGGATTAATGTGAAATAGTTAATTATTTCGAGAAAAAAAAATTAAAGGTACTTTAGATGAAGCTAATATTGAAAATTAACCATTTAAGTCCCGTTAGTGTGCATCAATGACAATAAAACCTACATTTTATTAAAATCTGCTTAATAATACACTGATATACTGGGTTTAATCAAAATCATTAGAGCTGTTTGTGAGAAGATCGTAAAATTGTGTTAAATTGATTATATAAAGTTCCATTTCCGTTTAGCTGATTCTGACGAAAAAGATGGTTAACGTCTCAGCTTTATACAAACCATAAATATGCAATTTCGCGTTTATACGACTTTTCGTTTTTGAGCTAGTCACATACATACGCACACACAGAGACCATTTTGCGGGACTTGGTTATTTGAGCTGAGCAGACCTCAAAACACGTGTTTCCGTTGAAAACTCAGATTAGAAAATTGTCACGATCGCAATGCTGTCCCTTACTGTATATTTCATATATAGTTAACTGAAAGTAAGAAAAAGAATATTGTTCAAAGTCTTATTAGTTTGGAGGACACTACGTCCTCTTCTTCAGCTTCTAAAATTTAACTAAAAGTCGAAGTATTATTATAAGTATATTATTATAAGCATTATTATTATAAAGCTCACCCAAACATGCTGGAATATATTAAGTTTAGTGGAATCTCAATAATTCGAACTTCGGTAGTCCAACCACTCCAATAAGGAAAAAAAAAGTCTAGCTAACCAAAGATGTCTACTGCACATAGTAATTTGCAATAATTCGCCTAGGTTGTGCGCACGTACAAGAAAATTTCGCTTTAATTTTTTTTTAGAACAAATTACAAAAATTGGGTCAATTTGACCTACAAAAATGCAGTCTTTCTCAATATCGTGTTGACTCTTCGATGTGATAGGGCACTTGTAGTAATACGAATCAATTTCACATCCAAAAATAAACGAAAAATCACATCCCAAACGTCCTGTGCTAACCATGTATTTCTGAGTCGACCCATCGATGGGTTAGCAATGCATTTTACATGAAATTGGAGCGTGTATTAAAATGTACATTTTTGGGTTTCATGTCAATTGAGACTACTTCAATCCTTAAAAGACATAACAAGTGGAGGATTATTTAAATAGAAAGATTAGGTCCGCTGTAGGTATTTTAAAAATTTTATTATGTAAATTTCCTCATAAATAAATTCATCCTATTCTAAAAACATCAATCGAAACTAATAGAGTTGACAATAATGTAAGAAACGCATAGAAATATATAAACAGATAATGAAAATGTTTGGGTCTCGGGAATAAAGGATGAAGATAATGTTCAGGCTCATCATTTAATAAGAATATTAAGTATATAAATATATATATATATATATATATATATATATATATATATATATATATATATATATATATATATATATATATATATATATATAGTGTAATCAAGATTAATTAAGCCTTGGAAAACATAGAACTCCTTTTTCTTTTGTTTCTTGGGACTTATTATTAATTCCTATTTTAGCATGTGCATGTGCTTTGCACTATTGTTTTCATGTATGTTTAGATGTGGCATGCCATACAATTGTACATATAATAAGTATCTTTTTTGTTATTTCTATTATCTTTATTATCTTCTTATTTATCTTTAAGTTGTATATAGTAATTACGTTAAAATTTTCTTTTTCCTTTTTTTTTTTTTTTTTTAATGCTTATGCTTGCACATAGTATTCTGTAAATATTTTTGTTTCTGTAAATAGATCTCTTTTTTGAAATACCTTTTTTTGCTGCTTTATAAAAAAAATCCAACCTAACCCCTCACCTGAGCTAGTAGCATGGTAGCATAAATCTTTTATTAAGGCCAATAATAGGTAAGGATATTATATTTTCTATAGAGAGGCTAGTAAAGCCAGGCGCCAAACGAGTAAAAATTCTAAAGAAATTATATTTATTGAAAATTATTTTATTGTATTTTATTTATTACTTTTTGGTCGTAATATATATAACTTTGAATTAGGAAATAACAATCCATTTAATTCTTCAGAAAGAATTCTGACACGTTGACAGCAGACTAAAAGCGAATTCATAATTAAAATTTTATAAAATAGCGGGAACCGATAATATTCCCAGTGAACTAATCAAGGCATGCGGGAAAGCTGGAGTTTCTAAAATACATTTGTTGGTTAAAAAGATCTGAGAGAATGAGAAAATTCTTGAAGAATAGAAAGGATCTATTCTTATTCCGATTCACATAAAGGGACCGAGGAAGAATTGCAATAACCATTGAGGAGTCTCACTCCTTCCGGTATATTATTAAATATTCACTTTAATCCTTAATTAGAAGTTTTAATTTAATTTTATTTGTTTAGTTTTTCGTATTTATTTACTTTTTATCAGTATTATTTATTTACTTTTTTATATATTGTATGAAGGAGAACTTTTAGCCTTAATACCCATAGCTCTCTAAAAGTAGGGTGATTGTATTATTATTCAATAAATAAAGTTTAAATTAATAAAATAAAAAAAATCCTTACTAGGCAAATTGTCAGAACTGTGGTTTAAGACAGAACCATTACTGTCGATTAAATATTTTACTTACGGCAAAAAGTTTTTTTTTTAGTTTTTTTCTTAATTTTTTTTTATTTACTTAGAAATATAATAATCTGCTACTTGGGCAATAATTATAGTGAGATATGAACACATTCACACCATATATACAGAAAAAAATAAAATCAACAAAAGTAAAATAATAACTAAATAATAATCAAACTACTATGTACAATAAAAAATAAAATAACCTAAAGATAAGTAAATTAAAAACATAAAAACGCAGTCATACCTATATGCAATCAGGTAGGGAACCGCAAGCCAGGCTTGTCCCTCCAACTATTGTGCGAAAATCAGGACTCCAAGAGATCCCTGCGCTACTCTCTCAACTGCGTCACTGGTGCTAAAGCCAGTGGAGATTGAGCGAGAGTGCACGGCAAAATGTAGAGAAAATAAGAGATAAAAGCTAATAAGGCTTATCATAAATCAGTCTGTATAGCATATTATAGCAAGGGTGTGCATGAGCGATACAAAGAACAAGAGAATTCTGTAATTATCTGTCCAAGACGTTCGTTTGGATTTTAAACTAGGTGATTCCATTTCACTTGCCCTATTTAATTTAGCATTAGAACATGACATGAGACGTGTGATAAGTGCCGGAAAAATATAATATTTGTATTTGGTTTGAACAATACCCATGCTCGGTTATGCTGATGGTTCGTTACGGTTAAGGGAATACACACAGACAATAAAATTAAATACAGGAACGTTGATGATAGCACGTAAACAACTTGGGCTTGAAAAATGGCGATGATTTCGCTGACATAGATATAAAACGAAATAGGTCTGAACATGTAGAGATGTTTGGACAGTTAAGGTTTACGATTGCTAGAAAAAATCGAATTAAAAAAAATTAAGGATATGTTAAAGACAGAAAATGCATATTGTTTTTCTGGTGCATAGCTATTTAGACCCTGATCGAAATGATACGTTATAGATAAAAATTGTTAACTTCAAAGCATTAATCCCCTGCTGTCATCAATACTCGGGAAAAACACTATATGGCCTAAACTGGGAAGAAGAAAAAAAAAAAAAACAGTTGAAACTTCAAAAATTGGTTTCAATTTTGTTTTGGGCTAATTGTATATTCTGTCATTTTCAAAAGTAATTTAATTTTTTTAAGTGGAACAATGGTTTTGATATATTCACGATCTTTACTTTACTAAATTTGAAGACATGAGTGTATAAAGCGCTAAAGCGCTCTCGCTCAAACTCCACCGGCTTTAGCAGCAGTGACGCGGTTGAGGGAGTATCGCAGGGATCTCTTGAAGTCCCGTTTTTTCTTCTATAGTTGGAGGGAGAAGCCTGGCTTGAAGTTCCCTGCCTGATTGTATATAGGTATGACTTTTTTAAATTTTAATCTTTAGGTTGTTTTATTTTTTATTGTACATAGTTTTTGATTATTATTTTACTTTTGTTAATTTTATATTTTTTGTATATATGGTATGAATGTGTTATATCATATATCACTATGATTATTGTCCACGTGACAGATTGTTATATTTCTAAATAAAAAAAAAAAAAAGTGAAGCGATTAATGTTTCACTGGATACTAAAAAAAAAAATCAGAAAACATCATTCACCCTCCGATGTACCCTATAGCTTAATAAGGAGAATGGATCATGAAAACTGAAAAAGAAAGTGTTGAACGATTTCATCTTTGGCAAGTTAAAAGAGTTCTTTATTTTTATTTTTTCTTCCTGTTTTTAATTTCGGGAATTTCCATCAGATTAGAGTTCAGTGTAGCGTTTGATTATATTCCATAAAGTTTATAAAAGGGAGTTGAGTTTGAAAGTAACGTTGGAGATTTCTATCTGGCCGTGATCATTTAAGGGTGAGTAAATAGATGGATCCTTTAGTCTTCAGCCAACCGACAAATGTGCTGAAGGATTGTCTGCTTCGTATCACGCCACCTCCTCACCTCATCTCGATTAGAGGGGTCATTATAACTTGAACTCTTTGAACTATCTCGCTACCTAAACTGGGTTGCTATTGTCTTTACAGTCAATTTGCTGTTTATGAGGAGGGAGATACATGATGAAAGCGTCAATCAGTTGGTAAATATTATTGGGTCACCAGGTATGGAATACCTGGGTTGAGGAATCTTATAGTGTGTCTAGCTATTTATAATTTTATTAAACACCTAAACCAACAAAACCCTGTACCATGTCCTAATATCCCATTTGTCCTTGACCTTATCCCTGAAAATTTTTCCAAATTCCATCAGAACCTTACAAATCATCTAAATCCGCTTGCACAATCCCTATCTAATTCTGCTCATCCCTACAATCCTCCTGGAAGGTTGAAGCGACAGTGGCCCAGAGATCTTTTGTAGTATATATCTTGGAGTTCTGACAATGTTCATATTCTCCACTCAAGACATGTGTTTATGTGGCTAAAGCGCTCTCGCTCAAACTCCACTGGCTTTAGCACCGGTGCACAGTGTAACGTGTAAATAGACAAACACCTGAATTTTCAATATTTCATTTTTAATCCTCTAGTTATGTTGAGAAACTATTCGAGAAATTAAAATCGTATAAAACCAATAAATGTTATTTTTATTTTGATCAACAAACACATTAGAATTATTATAAATAAGGCAAAGTCTTCAAAACCTGTTTCATACCGAGAATCAGTTTAAACCTCTATCGTTGAAGATCTAATAAGAGAGAGTTTGTAGCGTTGTGTAAGAAATCGAAAAAGAGTCGGGTTGCTGATCTTATACAAAACCGGAGTTCTGAGAAGCTATCTTTCGCTGCTAATTTATCATCAAGGCCATCTTTATCTCCTATTCAAGCGTTAGCTTTATACTTAGATTTAGGGCTTAGTTCTAGAAAATATAATATTTTGCGTTCAACCGTAAACTTTCCAACATGTTCTAATATATATATATATATATATATATATATATATATATATATATATATATATATATAATTATAATACTTTCCCTAGTAATTATAATTTTTAAAAAATTCGAAATCATTGAATACCATTGTTAATTCATGGTCCCGACGTGATTTCATTATTCATAATTCCCATAAGTCAGACTAAGCATTGAAGTGTAGTTACAAGGATATTTGGCGTATCCGCGAAAGTAATGCCCGAAAAAATTTGCAAGTCAACTCAAATAAAGATATTATCGTTATTCAAAATCAGTCTATATATTAATGAATATATAATAAAGGATGACATTAATAATCAAATAGACATTTGTTTCGATATAACTTTACATTCTGACGAATCCACAAACGATTCAGACTCAGAATAAAGAAATGATTTAATAATTTCATAGAAAATGACAAAATATTATTATTCTATGACAATATTACTATAAGTATAATTTACTACTATACTATTAGTACCTTATATGTTACAGTTATATTAAATTTTATAATATTGTTGTTTAATGGAAAATTGAAAAAAAAATATAGATAAAGAGAGAGAATTGAGAGAAAGGGAAAATAAATGTAAAAAAAAGGATATACAAAAAAAAATTATAATAATACATATCTATACATTTATATAAAAAATATTGTATACTATGCTCATACATATTGTTAATCATATATAATTATATATTATTTTCAAAATTGTCTGTAGTGATTAATCAGTATGCTGTGTTTTTAGCAACCCAATGTAATTGGGCAGCACCATTTTATGATAATAAAGTGATAATAAACTGATCTCTCTAATATTACCTCCTGTATTATTTCTATAAATATTATTATTATTATTACTATTACAATTAATATTATTATAGCTCTATAGTATACATTATTATACTATTGTTATCGTATTTTGAATTGAAATCAATAATTTTTTTTTTTAATTTTATTTTATTGAGATTTACAACTGTATAACATGGAAAATACAATAAGTAAATGTGACATTGGTAACATGACATGTACGACATGAAGAGAAACTACCCATTGGTAGAACTCAAATTAAATCAATAAATAAAAATGTTTATTTGAAAATCTCTCGTGGTTAACGATTTTTGTCCATCATTTCCACTTCTTGGTTACACTGTGCAGTGACGCGGTTGAGAGAGAAGCGCAAGGATCTCTTCAAGTCCTGTTTTTCCTTCTATAGTTGCAGGAAGAAGCCTGGCTTGGGGTTCTCTGCCTGATTGTATATAGGTACGCCTGTGTTTTTATGTTATTAATTTACTTATCGTTAGGTTATTTTATTTTTTATTGTACATAGTTTTTATTATTTATTTTATTTTATTTTATTTTTATTTTATTTTCCTCCCTACCCTGCCTTTAAGACAATACGGGAGTTTGCAGCAGTGACTTGATACACATTGTATAACAAATCACTGTTGCATGTTTATCTATTTACATTTTTAAAATGCTGTGCACACAGCCTGCTTGATAATTTTGTCACTTAGTTATTGTTCTCCATCTTCTTCTCCTGTCCTAATTAGCGGCCTTCCAGGTACTGCTTCTTCACGCCTTCCCAGGGAGAAGTGGGTTGGGCCCACAGTTTTTTTCCAGCCGCATACGAAACTTTTAAAGTGCGGGTAGTTTTGTTCAGACATTAGTTGGGGTAATTGTCCTTCTGTAAGAACGAAAAGCCCTGTATCACTCATTAATTTGGCCCTCAGTGCCTCATAGCTGGTGCAGGCTACAAGGATGTGCTCAGCGGTTTCAGGTACTCCACAAGTGGGGCATAAGGGGTCGATATTTTTACCGTGTTTAAAAAGTTTTGCTCTGAAACCCCCATGCCCCGTGAGGATCTGTGAGACCCAGTAGTCCGGGAGGACCCATTTCTTTTCTAAGCGCGACTTAATGGTGGGAAAGAATTTTCTTAGTGTGGACCCGTTTGGGGTTGTCACCCATCGCCGATTCCATTGTTCCAATGTATCCTCCCGGAGGATCATCTTCCATCTTCTGGGGTCATCACAAATCCTCTCCCGAATGTTTGCTGGTAAATCCGCCAAGTCATCCCTCTTAATGTTGTACCGATAAAGGTCTTCCCGCAGAAGGAGGTCGAGAGGAATACCTCCTCCTAAGACCTGCACCGCCTCATGGGACACAGTTCTGTATGACCTGGTTACTCTAAGCAGGGCCATCCGCTGGATTGTTGCCAACTTGCGCTTCTGACGGTACGAGAGATTCCGGTTCCATGCGGGGGACGCGTATCTCAGGATACCAATAACTACTCCTTTATAAATGGACATAGTTGCTGGATATCTAAGGCCCCAAAAGGCCCCCCCTATGCGACTGAGACCATTAAGGGCTAAGGTTATCCTATTCCTTAAGTAATCCAAGTGAGGCGTCACGTGGATTACTTAGTTTTTATTATTATTTAGTTATAATTTTACTTTTGTTAATTTTATGTTTTCTGTATATATGGTGCGAATGTGTTCATATATCCCTATAATTATTGTCCGCGTGACAGATTATTATATTTCTAAATAAATAAATAAATAAAAAATTAAACACCTATAATTGAGTTTCTGCCCACTAAAGACTTTAGTCATCATATCTTGACGCCCGTGGAAGCTTTAAAATATATAGTTTATTGAAAAAAATCATCAAGTGACTGAATTTAATTTCATGAAATTAATTAATGAATTTAATTTCATGAAATTAAATCAATAAGTAAGTACTTTGATGAATTTGCACTCTGTGAAATCAGAACATTGGGCCCTTATTTTAACTGTTTTTATATATAGAAGAAGTGGTCTCATTTTGGTTCCTTACTGTGTTTTTGTATCGATAATTAAGATCGAAATTCATTTTTTTCCAATTTCATTCTCATTTTTTTTTATTGGCACTACAGATATTGTGAGCTATAAGAGCTACATTTAACGGGCCACAAACTTCTGAACACCGATGTTTAAAAAATCAGCCATAAGAGTATTCTAGATTTTGAGACTTATATTTTTATGACGAATGGTCAAAAAATTGTGGTGATGCTGGAGAAATATTTATTAATTAAAATATCGATAGTTTTATAAAAAATAAATTGAATATAAACTGATAAAATTACGATGTGATATTTACGCTGCTGTACTAGACGTTACAATACTTTCAAAAATTTGAATTATATTTCAATCTTAGAAGGCATTATGTGGTACAATTAATGTTATAACGTCATGATAGGATTAGTATGGAAAAAATAGAAAATTTTCCCTGAGGCCACCTCATATGATAGTAATAAATTATTAAAATTTAGTTAACAGCTAAAGAACATTGGATTTTTAAACAAGAAATTTAATAGGAAAATAAACAGGAATGACTTTAGCTCTTTCACTGCTGTCTCACGGATCTTACAACTTAAATATCGCGACGTACTTCGACAATTTGGGGCCTGGAAAGTATTCATTTTTAGGTTCCTTTAAAACAAATAATAATAATGGTAATAAAAAAAAATGTTCTAGTTTAATTAAAAAGAAATATTGTAAATAGTTAGCATTCATTCATCAAATGCCTCTATCGTCGGGACCTTTAGAAAATGCCATGCTATCCTAAACCTCTACCATCACAGTGGGTTCGCCACTATATAGATGTTATACCTTGTTCTGTCATAAATATTGGTACAAGAAAATATATACAGATTTCAACAGAAAAATTAATTTGGTCAAAAACTTTATTAGAAAATAAAAGTATCTATTACGAGTAAAAAAAAAAAAGAAATTACTCAAAATGACCCCCTTTTGCCTTGACACAGGCATTTAATCTCCAATAGCCAGTCATCAATAGCAGCACTTCTTGCGGAAAGCGCTCAACTGCTCGGACCAGAGATTGTTTGAGGCTTTCCAAGTTAGGGTGTGCTCTGTGGCATGTCATCCTCTCCAATTCGGACCAAAGCCGATAATCTAGTGGGTTGAGATCAGGACTTCGTGAGGGCTAATCCGAATCAGAGACGAACTCTGGAATGTTCTTTTGCAGCCACTGCTGAGTTGACCTGGCCTTGTGTGCTGGAGCGGAATCCTACTGGAAAACCCAATGACTTCCAGCAAACAGAGTATCATTTAGAGGCTTGACAACAGGTTCTAAAATATCGTCCTGATAGTTTTAGCTGCTATTTTAACTCTTTTTGTACAAAAATGGAACTTTGTGGTGCCATCAAAGCAAACCTCCCACCAAACCATCATTGGGGGAGGGTTATGACCTCTTTCCAGTTTTCCGATGACTTCCTGGGCTTCTTTAGAGCTGTGTGCGTACACACGATCATTTTGGCGATTCAATTTTTCTTCAATTATAAAAATTTTCTCATCGCTAAACAAATTCTTTCGATGAAGACTATTAGTGTAACGGCCAAGGAGCACTTTTTATTATGCGAGACACTGATCTGACAGAGATTTCCATTTCCCGAGACATGATTTTTTGTTTTCGAATGGGATTTTTTCTGATTCGAGGAGCCACTGCTGTCACTGCATTTGCCGTTCTCACAGTGCGGGGACCACCCGGTCCAGGTCTGTCTCATACAGATAGGGTCTCATTATATCTATTTATAGTACGAACATACGGCTGATACTCAAAGGTTTCAAAGTGTTGAAAATCTCTGACCTACATTTTCCAACTTACTGTAAGGCGAACATAGCTATTCGGTTTTCTTTATCACTCTACTCTATGTTAATTGATCGAAAGAAAAATGGAAACTAATTGGGATTATTATCCTGACATGTAAAGAAAATACACTGATAGAGGTAAGGATTATCTAAATAATACCCAAGGATGTAAACAAATTTCAACTTTTGTAACAGTATTTATGGCAGAACTAGGTAAATTCGGAGAAAATCTAATAACGATTTGCTGATAAAAATAATTTCGTTTCCAAGTTAAAAAATGTAAACATAAAAATTGGTATTTTCTTAGGGCCGATTATGTTTAAATATTTTAATGATTCACTCAAAACGGATACTATATAACAGAGCTTTGATTTATTATAGATGTATAAGTAATTTAGTGGAAGGAGGGGGGAGGGGAAGATGAAAATTGGAGGGGGGAAGTTCGATGCCGGTGGCCAGTGGATAGATACCTCCTTCCATCGAGTACCATCAATACCTGACCCAACTAGATCAGGCCTAACACAATTTTCCCATCTATTCTTCGCTTCAGCTCTGATTACTTTTTGTGACTCGTTTACTGTCCATCCTCTCCACCCCCCTCCCCTTATTATATATGAGATTACATGAATTATTTTAGGGAGTACAGGTTACGCAATTCGACTTTATATGGCCCTTTAAATTATTTTATGAACTCATAAAGCCCTATTCTTTATTTAGCATAATTTACAAATATATAGTGTATTTATTCAAGAACATACAGGAGTATCGTCGTATATATATTCAAGTATAAATCTTGATTTCTTTACTCCATGTTCCTCTGTTCATTCGTTCAACACGAGATCCCAATTCTCGAATTTGTTTATTCCTTTTCATAGAACTGTTCCCTTTAAAAAATCCTTCGTCATACGTGCTACCTCGTTTTGGAATTCCCTACCAATGTCTACGGAAATCCTCATCCTTGACCTCATTTAAACATAATTTATTTTTCTCCTCATTTATCAAATGACACATCTCCTCAGGTATCAATCTTTCGAATATATGTAAAATAAACTTATTTTGTACTTTAGAGATGTCAGTTACACTATACCGATATCTTGCAGATATCTACGTATGTGTCATATTGCTTATTTGTACAAATACGAGAACTCACTCGTATCTAATCATCTTTAAATTCATATGTCTACTTCAAGATCATATGTTTACTACAGTGTCTTTATTTTTAATACTAAGAATTTTTAAAATTATAAAAAATTTACATGTTTCTTCATTTTAATATTAAGGTTAGACAACTATGTAAATTAATTTATTTTAATCGTCATTTAATTATTCACAATCGCCATTTCTCTGTCGATTGTAGTTATTCTGAGGGTACTAAATGTCCCAAAATTTATTTTCTTTCTTTCTTTCTTTCTTTCAAGTAGGGTAAAGGCACCTATAATTGATATATTACCAACTATTGAAACTTTTAACTTAAATTTGATCAAATCAGCGTTTAGATTCATGTAGCGTTTCAAACTTGGCGCCCTTTCAAAGGCATATTATTAAATTTAAGTTATAAGTGTCAATAATAGGTGCCTTTACCCTATATGCAAGTCTGAAACAGTAGGAATGAACCGATCGATTTTTCAGGGGGAATGAAACACTTTTTAATCCTAAACCTCCAATTTTATATATTTAATTTAAGTATTGTTAACGCTACATACAATATCAGCGTACAAAATAGCTCTCTTGTCTCTATCAAAGGCAATGTAAAATGTAATGACAAAGCCAGTTCTGTGTACACCTGCAAAACCTGGACTATTGAAAAACATTTAATAGAAAAATTCTCTTCAAGATAACCGAAGCTTTCAGCGGTCGGATTAGTAACACAAGGAGGAGAAGGACCAATAAAGAACTACTTACAGTAAACTGGTCAATTAATATCTCGTGGTATGAATGCAAGGAGGTGAAGGTTAGAGGGGCACGTAGCTCGGAGCGATCCATCGGGAAGCCTCTAAACAGCAATGAATTCATCAATATTGGGCAAGAGACCACGTGGAAGGCTAAAAAACCAGTATGCAATAGTGCTGCATGCAGACAACTGAAAAGAAATAGTCCAAGATAGACAGAGGTAGAGAAGGCTGGTAAAAGATCTACAAGGTCTGTAAAGCGAACAGGAAAAACCAAAACAAAAATGAAATAAAGTAAAAACCTAAATAACACATATACTGAGCAAATGCACCTCCAAATCCAGGGGATGCATCCCTCTTAATACAAATAATTTCTTGCAGAGGCTCGATGTTGGAAGGGATCAGATGCAGGCTATGACAGAAACAATTATTTTGGACTCATTAGGAATCCATCACCAGATATATTGATCTAGGCCTTCACTTATTTGATTCTATGAACCGTTCTTGGCATGTCTGATATGTATTCCAATGGTTCTAACTCTCAACAGTATTATCTATTGATTGATGAGTATGATGTGTTATTCAGCAACTCAAAATAGTTGAGCAGCCGTGCAATGTTGTATTTCTCCTCTAATATCACTTTTTTATTTTACAGTAATACCTACTGCTAAGTCTAAAAGTTTTTTTAAGTACACTTTTTGTAAAGGTTGCTCGCATTCGTTTTTCATTGAATATATTTAATCTTAAATATGATCATTACAATATTCTAATTTGATAATATTTTTTAATTTTTCTTCTTCCGTATTTACTGGTTTTATTATTATTATGAATTTATTTTATTAACTTTAAAATGGTCCTTATTTATGATTAGATTGAATCGTTAGGGATGTATTGTATTTTGCATGAAATAATAAGCTTACTTGCCAATTGTTAAAAGCTTTACTCATTGTTAAAATACCCATTTATCTAAAGAAGCTTTTGAGTTTACAGTCCTTAAAGTTTTCAATAAATTGTTACAATATATTACAATTGATTTTGAAGATTAAAAATTTAAGAAAAAAAATTAAGTATTGATCTCATTGTAAGAAAAAAAATAAAAGAAATAAAAAAAGAGTCATCATTGTATTTTTTCCGAAACAGAGCTCCGAACCTCACAAGAATATAAATTAAACAATATGATAGATTTCTGATTTAGTACTCGAATACTCTGAGCAACAATACAGAATATTTTTTCTCCTAACTACTATACAAATTAAAGATGCAAATTAATTTTTTTTTAATATATAATTTTTTATTATTAATATTTTGATTGGGGCTCCACTGAACCAGCAAACTCCTCTCTTATTCTATCCTTACAAATAAAATCATCCATAACGACCTTAATGTTCCTTATGCTTCAGATTTGGCCCAATCCAGATACCTAACCTTCCATAATAAACTTTCGACAACCACCCCAACCCTCTCGTTTCTAACCTTGCTTCCTCTTCAATTCCTGATAACCCTCCGAGGCGACTGAATAGAAGATGGCCCCTTGATCTCCTAATGTAGAAATGTTATTAGAGTGCTGCCAGTGGGTAGTTTCTCAATAAGTGGTTTCATGTCATTATATATATTGATCAAATTTACTAGATGTATTTTTTTTACATTCACTTACCTTTATATGAAATCTATAGTGAGGGACGTGAAAATTTTCGAATCTGAGTTTTCAACGGACATACATGTCTCGAGGTCTCCTGAGTCCAAATAACCAAGTCCCGCAAAATGGTCTGTGTGTGTGCGTATGTATATGTATGTATGTAGGTCTAGATCAAAAACGAAAATCCGAACGGAAGTGAAATTGCATATTTAAGGTTTTTATATGCTAGGGATGTTACAGCAATTTTTTCGTCAAAATTGGCTTACCGGAAGTGGAACTTTATGTAATCAATTTAACACATTTTTACGATTTTCTCAAATACGGCTCTAACGATTTTGATTAAACTCAGGATACCAGTGTATTCTTAAGAAGTTTTTAATATAATGCAGGTTTTATTCTCATTGATGTTCTCTAAATGAAAAAAATAGGGCCTAAATGGTTAATTTTCAACATTAGCTTTCTCTAAAGTACCATATTTTTTTTATTTGAAATAATTAACCATTTCACATTAATCCTAGATAAAAAAATTAGTTAAGTGTACAATATGAAAGAATTTGATAATTAACTAAAGAAGACATAAGAGAACGTAGAGGATAATAGTTGTAATGGAAAAATCAAAGAAGGACTACCGATAATATTATGTACATAAACATATACGGTTTTCATAAATGCTATCGTTGATGTTATTTAATGTTTAATTGTATAGAATACATTATCATACATAAAAATTAAAATTTGTCTATATAAGGATAGTTAAACAAATAAAAATACTTGTAATGAAAAATAAATAAATATATCTTCTATAACTTTTACTTTCACTTCCCCTTTGTCTGAAAATAACTATTTCTTTTAAGAGTGTGGTGAGTGAAAGTCGCGTGATGGGCGCACCAGATTTTTTTTAGCACAGTTGTAAATATCATGAATGAATAAATAAATAAATTTAAAAAAAATATTTTCCTTAATTGTTTACTGTGTGGAAGTGTGGATGAGGGAGGAGGGAGATTTCGAATGTACGTTGAGGATGACCTGGAAGGAGGTCGTAAATCTACACCCTATCCAAGGGCACTATCCAAAAGCATGATTGCTTTACATACCTCTGCTTAAAACGTGTGAAGGTTTAATCTGTCTTGCGGCAAAATTCAATTCTCTGGATATATAATATAACAACACTCTGGTATTATATTTTATACATAAAGAACAACAGCAAAGAGAGCTATGTATTTCATGGATAGATTTATCAAATAAATTTCTGTTGTATAGAGATTTTTAAAATTAATAATAAAAAAAAACATGCAATTATAATTAGAAAAGTTTCAATAATATAAATCTTAAAAGTTTCATTAGAAAGCTTAATTTTTTTTAATTAGTTGTTTTATTTTTAATAACTTAAAATTGAAATAAATCGATTTATTGAGCATACGAAAAATTGTTATAAGCAAACAAAAAAAAATCTATTAGTTTTACACTTAAGTGTATGCCTTAAGGTCAGTTTAATAATAATCAAAATTAGTTTATTATTATTATTACTAAGAAATAATTTTGATTATTATTAAGCTGACATTAAGGCATACACATAAGTGTAAATAGAAATTAAAAAATAAAGATCAAAATTAAATAAAAATGGAAAATAAGTAATTATTAATTTAATCGAAAATGCTCTAATTATTTAACAAGTTTATTGGGTGATTTTCCTCCTCACTAGATAATTAAAAGCAATAACGTTAGGACTTGATGAAGGGGACAGTGGAGCATAATGGTCCTTCGATTTTTGAAGGTTAATGGCTCCGTTCTTTGATCTGGTGTCTATTGGGCAAATGAGATTAATTGCGAAATAGGCAACTCCACGAATTTATAAAGTATCTCTCAAATACTCGGGAAAGTGGCTTTTCCAATAGTAATTATGTCTGGGTTTTTTTCTTGGTACCTTCTCACGCATTAATTTATTAATGATTTTTAATTTTTAGGAGAATCCCCATTAAAAAATGTCATAAATCTATGGAATAACATTTTTTTTTTATTCAATTCTTTATTGAGAAATATAACAATGTGTCACAGCTAAGGACAACTGTAATAGTGATAGGAGAGTAGCTCATTCAGACTCCATGTACAATAAATAAACAGAAAAATAACAGTACTATAAGTAAATGTATATAAACAAAAATAAACTAAACTAATCAAAATAACTACTTAAATACACACATGCTATTATAGAATATTTACAAAATTCATTCACTCAAGATATCCGAGCCAAACCTTTCCCCTAGTGTTGCCCAAATGCGAGATCGAGACGAGTCATGGTCTTGCAAACTCAGTCTTGGACATGGTCTTGGTCTTGCGCAAGAGGCTCGCAACAATTTTGCAGTTACTTATCAGCTTATTAATATAGATATATAACTGTATTCTTTTAGATAGAAGAAACCTAACTAAGCTTGAATGAAAAATTAGAGAAATCAAATGCAAAAGTATATTGGTTATACCAATTTTTAACATATAGTAACTAAGATTGTCGAGTATGAGTAACTATTTTTATTTTAAAAAATCGATTTTTTTTACCAGTCCTGGTCTTGGTCTTGCAACAGTTAGGCGGCCTTGGTCTTGGTCTTGCAAAGTGCAAGATCAAGACCGATTTTGGGCATCGGTACATTCCCCCCACTCGTGAAAGGAAATACAGGAATCTAGGAGATCTCAGCACCTCTCACTGATATTAAGAACCAATGGAGGCTGAACAGCGGCGCCATAACTAGACATACATGGCTTGAGTGGAGAATATGGCCATTGCCAGAACTCCAATATATGCTTACAGCAGGTCTCTGGGCCACTGCCGCTTCAACTTTTCGAGGAGAATTGTAGGGATTGGTGGTGCTGGATAGGAATTGTACTAATGGATTTATATGATATGCAAGATTTTGATGGAATTTGGAAAAAATTTCAGGGATAAGGTCTAGGACAAATATGAAATTACGGACATGGTGTAGGGTTTTGTTGGTTACCATAGAACGGAGCATCAACTATTGTTCGAAGGACTTTGGACTGAAAAGATTTAATACAATTACAAGTAAACGCATATTAAGGTACAGCGTGAAAATGATGAAACTATCTTTTTATATAATCTTTTTTGTCCTTACAGTATTACGTTTTTTTTTCTCTAAATATACTACAGTACAATCTCAATAATTCACAAATTTGAAATAAATTGCTGATCCCTTGGAAATTATTCCTAAACCACAATGAATTTTGGTCCTCTTACTAATTCGGAATGATTTTCGTACCCTGGAACAAGTGTTAGAGTTGTCCAAAATCGGTCTTGGTCTTGCACTATGCAAGACCAAGACCAAGGCCACCTAACTGTTGCAAGACCAAGACGAGGACTGGTAAAAAAAGCCGATTTTTGAATAAAAATTAAGGCAAAATAGTTACTAATGCTTGCAACTTTAGTTACTATATGGAAATAATTGATATAACCAATATACTTTTGCACTTAACTCCTTTAATTTTTCATTTGGGCTTAGTTAGGTTTCTCCTATCTAAAAAATTACTGTAATATCTCTACAGTAATAAGCTAATAATTAATTGCATGACTGTTGCGAGGCTCTTGCGCAAGACCAAGACCATGACCAAGACAGAGTTTGCAAGACCAAGACACGTCTCGGTCTCACGTTTAGGCAACACTAATCAGTATAGCTATGTTTCATATTACATATTTTAAAGACTATTGAATACTACTCTTCAAAGTAAAGTTCATTGTTTTCAACTACTTTCACCCATATTTGTGTCAGTAATTGGGTTTGTTGCCGGTACCACTCTTTTAATGATGCAAATCTTTTACTGCTTTCAATTCCGATAATTTTTCCTTTTCAAAGAGACATTGCCGTGTTTGCAGAATGGCTTGGTTTCTGTTGACCAAATCGGGGTACTTGGCACTCAAAATTTCATCAACTCCGCCTAGTTGTTCACAGCAAAGGTTTGAGTCCACTTTCCGACTATCAGGAACAAGATCAAAATGCAAAACGCCGCGAAGCATCACTTTTTTCCAAACCGATCTTTCCTTTCTCCCTGCTTATGTCTGCTAGGATTTCTTAAAAATATCTACTTTTGGTAACTTGTGATAATCTCTTTCCAGAAAATGTTATTTTTGGGATTTTGAAACCAAATTTCTCACTTATCAGCTCGCTGTTGGGCTTGGGTCTGTGTGAAGTCATGTGGGTTGGACCTTGATCTTAAATTTCGCACTCCCTGGTTTTTAAGATTACTGTCCACTGTTTCCCATAAATCACAAGTAGTTCTTGAGGGTCCTGTTTCACGCATTTAAGAAGAACATCATCATTGACGACCGATGGACGACCTGATCTGAATTCATCTACAACGTTCATCTAAGGTAATATCATGGCTGAAACACTCAAAATAAAGAGCAGCAATTTTTTGACGGATAACTGACTATTTTTAAATTTCCGCCCACACCCCTGGCCCGGGAAAACCCCGTGCAGCCTAAAAGAGAGGAAGGGGAGGATAAAAAAAAAAAAAAAAAGACTTCTTTTATGGCACAAATTTCTTCAGGGGCTACTACTACGCTTAGACTTTTTTCCAGTAATATCTCAAAATACTGCGAATCACAATTTTTCTTCTGACATGTAAATGACCCCATAGAGACATCTCTTGTCACAATGAATTAAAGGATTAGTCAAAGTAAACATTGAAATAAATAGTTGGAACAAAAAAATTCTTACAGGATTAATTTTGAGAGTTGGAATTATGAGTTGTGTTCATGAAAAAAGACTTTTAAGCAGCCCTGTAATTCGTTAGTCGCTGTTAACAACCCCGTTTATACGGAAACAAATTTCCCCTTTCCACTCTTCAATTCTCTGAAACGTGTCTGTCAAATTTTTATTTCTGCTTACATTTGATTGGATATGCTTAATTTTTTTCAGTTCGGTGTGAATTCAGCATGAGTACAAAATATACGCATAAGTATCTTTCCATTTGACAGATAGAAAATTAAAGCAGTTGCCGATGGTAAAAAAAAGTAGATGTGCCTAACGATTTAATATTCCTCTGTATACACCTACTGGTATTGCCCAAATGTGAGACCAATGCTAGTCTTGGTTTGGTCTTGCGCAAGAGTCTCAATTAATTAATTAATTAATTAATTAACTAGTCTTGCAGTTACCTATCAGCTTATTACTTTAGAGATATTACTATAATTTTTAAGATAGGAGAAACCTAGCTAAGCCTGAATGAAAAATTAAAAGAGTTTAATGCAAAAGTATATTGGTTACACTAATTATACATTATATAGTAACTAAAATTGTCTAGTATTAGACAACTATTCTCAAAAACGATTTTTTTTTTTTCTTTTGATCTTGGTCTTACAAAATGCAAAACCGAGACCGATTTTTCACTCGCCTATGCCAATTTTACAGAAGGAAGATTTCATTACTTGACTTTCCTTCAAGCAGCAAAACGAAATGTTTTTTGAATTTTTTTAACTAGAGATAACAAAGATAACAAACAACCATGAATAAAACTGGTAATCCCGTTAATCTAAATATTCCCTTTTGCTACTAATGCCTCAATAGTAGGCTATAGATTAGGTGGATGCCCAAAAAGCAGATACTTAAATCGAGTCAACAAAGATGCAATTGAGCTGCATGTAGATAACTGGAAATAAATAGGCTGAGATAGAAAAGGTAGATTATATTTAGCTGGTTATAGGGGGAAAATTATCTGAATAAAAGCTCTTTAGTGACAAAAAAAATGCATAAGTACTGTGTTAATTATTTTGCTTCATAAAATTTCAGGTAGTTTTGGAGATTAATGATCTCTTAAAATGTAAACTTTCGCATATCTATACATACGTATGATGAATCTGTCTTGGAGTGATTCATTACCTCAAGTTGGTTTGTATTTTTGGCTCTTTTTAGACTTTTGATGTGAGATGTTCTGTTCCTAAAATGTACTTATGTAAATGTATTATGTTAAGTGTTTCTATGTTGATGATGCCTGAATTGGCAAAAAGTTGAATATTTATTGCATATTTCACTGTATTATTTATTTCATTGTTCTATGTTAATCCATTTAAACCTTATGGTCACATAAACTTATAGATTATAACTTTATTTAAGTAAACTATCGTGACTTGTTTATAAGTAATTAAACAATTGCCTATTAACGATTGAGTTTTATGGAACTTTATATATTTTTCAATACGTTGCACTTTTATTTTTTCTATTCATTTTAATACAACTACTTTATGTTTAAAAAAATACCTTTTAATTTTTGGTAAATACCAGTGGAAACGCCCACCCTCTATATCGCTCTTTCTTGTGTGTCGCTTGCCTTTTCCACTTGAACTAGCACCCTAAGACAGCCTAGAACTAAGTTTGTAAAGGAAGTCATTTAAGTCTTTCCAACTGTTGAAGATCTAATGAAAGGCTTGTAACTTCTCCAAGGGGGAGGGGGGACAGATGTAATTGCAATGGCTTGTCTCAACTTGTTGCCCGTCGATACGTATCCTCAAACGTCCAGTTTCAGTGCTTATTTCCATCCGTTTAAATTACTTCTGTCTATATAATAAAATTTGTAAAAACATCGGCACATGACGTCTTTTTCTTGATTACTGAGTCAGTGGTCTCTTAACAAGACGGTACACTATGCTACAGTTTCTCGATGTACCTAAAAATTTACAATTATCTGTATTTTGATTGATGCATATCTGCCAATCATGCAGACCCCTGTTCTTCATTCCTTCCTTTATCCCATCATACTAGTTTCTCCTCGAGCGACCTTTCTTCCTCTTCTATCCAGTTTCCATCCGAAAATTCGCTTAGACCATGGTCCATCTTCCATCCTCATTATATGCCCATACCACTTTAGCATCATTGTTTCGAAGGTATAGAGGATGTTTTCCATTTATTCCACTTGTTTCCTAATTTTGTTTGTCGTTTCTCTAATAATTAAATAAATATCATTTTTAACAATTTTAAGTGAAATTTAGTTTTTATTTCTTTTATACTTATATTTACTGTGGAGCAAATCAGTGTTCTTTATAACAAAAAAAAAAATGTATATATGCTTCCAAGAAAGAGATATCATCTATTCAGCCGAACCTCGGACAATCATGGAGAGGCAATAAAAAAATTAAAATGTCATCATGTAAGGCCTAAGAAAAACAGAACAAAACAAAGCCATATAATAAACAGGACAGTCTAGGAAGCACTCGGTTAATAAAAATACAAACAGAATACAATAAAACAAAACAAAGCAACTAAATATTTTTTATTACTTGTTTCCATCTGTATCTATCTCTAGTCACAAGCCACCAGTTTTCGCCTTCATGTTGTATCATTTCATCCCTCCACCTCAGATGCGGTCGGCTTCTTTTCCTGTTGTTCTCTCTTGGGATCCATTCGGTACATGCTTTGCTTCATCCTTCAACCTCGCCATGTGTCCAGCCCAGTTCCACTTTAACCGATGAGCTTCAGCCCTTAAGGTTTTAATATCCCCTTTTGGAGAATGTCTTTATTTCTTGTTTTTTCTCTCTTCTTGACATTATACTCCTTAAAAGCTTCATCTGCATGACGTTCAACCTGAGTTCAAGTTTCCTTGTCAATCTCCTTTCTTCCATTCAAAAAATCGCTTCGACCATCGTCCATCTTCCATCGTCATCATATGCCCATACCGCTTTAGCCTCATTGTTTTGGAGGCATAGAGGATGTTTTCCATTTGTTCCATTTATTTCCTAATTTTTCTATTTTGAACTTTTCGAAGGCTAGAGACACATGATCGCCTCCATTTCTTGAGCTAGTAATTTTTTTATTGCCTCTCCATAATTGTCCAAGGTTCGGCTGAATAGATGATATCTCTTTCTTGGAAGCATATATACATTTTTTCTTTTGTTATAAAGGACACTGATTTACTCCACAGTACGGATTTTAAGGTTCTGATGATAACCTTCCCGTTGATAAGAGCCCATGTCTGTTGTTCCTATGCTGTTCACCCAGCTTCATAGATAGTTATATTGAGCTTCCGGTTTAATCATTTAACTGTCCAAATGTAGGTATTTGTCTTGGCTATTAAAGACCATTTATACCGATTCTTTACTGACTTCGAGCTTCCAACTTGTGCATTCCTGGAGAATTTTTCTCATCATATATTCCACTTCCACTGTTCTATCTTTCTCTGGCTTATATTAAAGCTTTATAATGTTTTAAATTAAAATTATATAGCTTTAAGTCTTATATTAAAATTAGTGTAGTTTGTCGTTTATTTAGTAATTGAATAAATATAAATTTTTTACAATTTTAAGTGACATTTAGTTTTTATTTCTTTTATACTTACTTTAGTTTTATTTCTATTTTTGATATGAAATAATTAATTTCATACAGCATTATATTTAATTAGTAAATATACGAAAATTCTTTGCTGTAACCTGTTGTTTTTTTTTCAGTGTAGAGAACGGATATAATGACAATAAGCTTTCGATACGTCGCCTAAATATATTTATTTATTTATTTACTGTACTGTAAGGTGCTAAAAAAAAAATTAACAGTCGACAAATTAGTAATCAATACATATATTGGTTCCAACTTATATGTTTATTATAGAATGACAATGCTTTCCTTGATACATTGTATTCCCGATATTTAATTTTTAGAAAAGACAACTTCGAATATGTGTTAAGATTATTTTTTTATTTTTTATTTTAAACTTATTCATTGAAAAATATTACAATCTGTCTCTAGGACATTTATAATAGAGTTCACAGATCACATTCACACTCTATGTACAATAAATAAAATAATATGAGAAAATTTAGATATTTACATATTATTCTCAACTTTATGTTTGTTTTAGGTAAGGATTTCAATTACTTCAGGAGATTTTCAAGCAACTCCTACACTACTAGATCCGAGTTTTCCTGTTGACAGTAACCTGAAGAATAATCGAATGTAATTTAAATGTCAAGTATGTGCTTTTTTTGGATTCTCTTTGTACTTTAATATCGATTGTCAGTTTTAATCCACGAAAGAAATTTTGATCCTTCGAAACAAGAATTTAATCCTTTGTCCAAACAGTGTAATCAGCCGCCGGTCCGGGTAAGCTAATTATAGTGAAACTCCGATCTATCCGATACAACTACCATCGATTCAGTTGAATTGAACTAGAGTCCCTGATTCAACCCTCCTTCAAGTCTCCTCCTCTTTTTCGCTTCCAGCCCGAGAAGGGAGGAAATGATGTTTATTCACTGGTGCAGATGGGCTGTTATCGGATCCGTGTAGCAATTCCAGTGGCGGGAAAGAACATCTCAGGAGGAAAAAAATAGTTACTGTGTCCAGTATGTTGAAAAGGAGCTAGTAGCTACCTCTGGTATTTCGGGTTCGTTTAACTCCGGTTTGAATTGCAGTATGTTGTTAAGATTTATGGATTCTGTTTTTCAGAAAATAAATGCCGATAAAAGAAAGAGAAACAGAATATTTAATTTCCCAATACCTTACCTTCTTAGTAATTCCTCCTTCACCTCTTAAAATTATATCATATAATATTATATATAAACGATATTTTAGTAGATTAAAATTGTCTTGTGTGGTGCGGGTATAAAAATAATGAAATAAATGTGGTAAATAATGATTATAGGAAACCTGCGTAAAGGAGGACGACTATTTAGTGCACATACAATGATTGCTTTTCATTACTACTGTGGTGGCATGTTCCTGCCTGCCAGTTGCTTAACAACCTACTAGGAAGAGATAGTGATCTGAGGAAGAAGGATATTATAACTATGACTTAAGAAGATGACAGAGGAGTACTGGACAAAGCAGTAATGAACTACCACCACTGCAAGATCATCCGAAAACAAACCTCTATGATGGATGAACCAGCTGATGACTCAGGAACACAACCTGCTTCAGACTCAACCCTTAAAAATTCAACTATGCTTGTATAATGAAATACTCTAGCTGGCCAAAGGAGAATCCTAGACATCTCCAGTTTTCAAGCTGAAGCAAAATCCTCAACCAACCTGAAGTCTCTTTACACAGCTGCACTCAAATATACCAACAGGAGGAAGAACCAATCCCTACAAGGCTATAGCAGCCCTTAAATTTTGTAGTCACCACATAGATAGATAGGAAAAAAAAAACTTTATTCTGTGACTAAGTCCTTTTAGAATAACAATAATGTACAAAATAATAGAATATTACTGTGCCTTAAACGTTTGAAACAATAAATAAAATTTATAAAATAAAATAAAAAGTAAAGAAAACCTTAGGTGCACAAGCTATGTACATTGCAAAGAAAACTTTATAATGAACCAATAGGTCTCAAAACGTTATTGTAATACACTGACAGCCAAAAAATTCCACCCACTTGTAAAAACAGTTGTATTTGTATATAATACATGGTATTTGTAGATAATACTTGGTATTTATGGAATTTTATAATCTTTTTTACCTCTAATAATCAAAATGTGATTGGGTAAGAAAGGTTAGAGAAAAAAAAATTGAAAAACGAACCATTATTATTCTAAAAGAAATTAATTACATCATCGTTTAATAGCGCGTGTTTCCTCCTCTTGCCTTCACTACTTCTTGAAGACGCCTCGGCATACATTCCACCAGTCGGGAAATGTCCCTTTGCTGGAGGATAGCCCATTCCTCCCGAAGAGCCCTTTCAAGGTCCTGTAGTGTATCAGGAAGTGTTGCACGCGCTCTTATTTGTCTTCCAAGGTTATCCCATAAATGCTCAATGGGGTTCAAATCTGGAGAACTTGCTGGCCAGGCTAAAACCTCAATATTGTTCTGTTGAAGGAACATCTACTCTGTGCGGGCGACATGTGGGCGTGCATTATCGTGCATTAGAATAGAACGATCGCCGATTTCGTTGAGAATAGGCAACACATGAGGTTCCAAAATCTCATCTACATAGCGAATGGCCATCTAAGACCCTCCACGAACAACAACCAATTCTGTGCGGCGCTCCATTGAAATCCCAGCCCAAACCATTAAGGAACCACGTTGGAAAGGTTGGCTCTGGGAAAAATTACAGGCTGCATATCTTTCGTTTCTTCTTCTCCGCACCCTTTCACGCCCTTCTGGAGATCGAAGAGCGAATCTTGACTCATCTGTAAAAAGTACAGCACTCCATTCGTCCATAGTCCAATGGCTGTGTTCTCGAGCAAAAGCCAGCCGTGTTACTCTGTGAGTTCTGGTTCTCTTACTGGACACGAAGCCATTAATCCATACTCATTTAATCTTCTCCGAGCGGTACGTTCAGAAATTTGCACACCTCGAACTTCTTCGAGCTGAGGAATCGCTTGAACAACGGTAAGGTGCCGGTTTCGTAAAATTCTCAAAGTAAAAAACCGGTCATGCCGTGGTTCTGTTACCCTAGGCCGTCCAGAACCGTGTCTTCTATTGTAAGAACCAGTTTCCCGAAAACGCCTGACGGTGTCTCGTAAAGTTTCATATGGAACTCCGATGGCATTAGCTGCATATCTAATGGAACGTCCATCATCAATAAGTGGCACACCTCGCGCAACATCCTTAGCACTAAGAGGCATTTTTAAACTTAATATTGAAACAATTAAAAGCCGGAGACTAAGAAATGTGCTGCAAGAAACGGCACTGAACTAATGATACTGAATAAACATTTTGATTCCATAGAAAGTAAACATTGGAGTCTAGAATCATTTCATTGAATTAAGGATTAAGGGTTATTGTCCTCTATATTAACAATCTTAATTGAAAACAAACAAAAAGATTACCTATTTATTCATTAAAAACAATAGACAAATTCAAAGCAAAAATATTTTTAGATGAAAACATGAAAAAATCAAGTGGGTGGAATTTTTTGCCTGTCATTGTATAATGGCATATGAATAAGTGGATGGTGTTGAAAGGGTAATTATTTTCTTTAAAAAAACACTAGGGCAAATGCATCAGTAATGGACAGTTTTCAACTCATTGACATGTAAAAAGCTTTATACGTCCAAAAGAGAGTGCAAATACGATTACATTTGAAGCTAGAGCACTTAGCCGACATATGCCACAGTAGCCGATTTGTTGATTTTTCAATGGAGCTTGGTGTTTGTTTCAGAGAGCTTTCCTTATGACTTTTCATTAAGAAACAGTTTTGAATTCTTGATTTACTCATCTGTAGTTTGCCGCTTCTTTATTTAAAACTGAGGAGATTTTTTTTTTTTTTATTATACAAAAAATATGTAGACCCCAAAACCTGAGTGTCTGATTACTGGTAAAAAATATGCTGCCAGAATTTTCCAATTTTTTCATGAGCATTAATCTAATTGACGGTATAGAAAAAACGAAATTTGTAAAAGACTAAATTTGCTTTGAATTAAGCTCATTTGCAAAGATCGATCGTCAGTACTTGTGATTCACATTAATGTTTTAAAATTCTCTTAAAGAGTCTATTATCGGTATACATGAAAATAAATCATGCATTGCACATATTATACACGATATTCAAATCTGGATCCCATTATATATTTGTTTTTTGTATATAAACAATTGTATTCATTTTATTTTTTATCAATTTTATTAATATTTTTTTTGCAAAGGATGACCTCGTGATTTAGATACTTTATTAGAGTGTTACCAATGGTTAGATTCTCTACGATTCCCTTCATGCAATTTTATTTCTCTGTACAAATTCACTAGATGTATATTTATATTAAACAGTTTTAAATTTAAGGGGAGGGGTGTATGATATTACGATATTCTCGCTCCCTCTACATTTTTATTGAGGGGAGGCGATCGCTCTGGTCAGCGCTTATGGTTCAAGCTGAAGTACAATTAGAAAAATCATATATTAAATATTATTACACTTTATGCAGTCTGTTTCATTTATTTTTAGTTTGAAACTTTTCATTCTGAAAATTCGTATCCCCATCGAAATGTATCCTCCGACCAAAAAAAAAAAAAAAATTAAGAATTCCGTAAAAATGTTCCCCTCAAAAATTTTGAAAGCGCAACTTGAAACCCCCTTCTGGGCACCCTTGGGGGTATTCATGCAACCAGTGCTAATTATTCTAAATCTCTTAAATGTGTTAAAGTCGATATACTTACTTAATATTAGTGTGCTATACACGGCCGCTAACGATCGATTTTAACATTTCCTACGATCCGTTAAATATGGTGTTCATTTCGTAAATGTGTGGGAGAGGTTATTATAAGGCTATCATCTTTTGTAAACTACTTTTGTTTCAAGTGGAATGGATTTATTTGTTTTTTTTATTATTTTATTGAAATTTGCAACTGTAAACATATATACAACCAGTAAATTTGCTATAGGAATATATTACATTAAGGTACTTGTGAAGAAGCTACACATTGGTAACTCTTCAAAGATAAATTAACTCAGAAGGTCCCTTGGCCATCTTCTTTTCAGACGCCTCGGAGGGTTGTCAGGAATTGTGTTGGATGAAAGGTTGCAAACTAGAGGATTGGGGTGAAAAAAGAGTTTGGAATGAAAAGAGGTATATCTAGTTCGGGCCAAGTCTTCCACAAGACGAATGTTAAGCCTTTATGAATAATTTTATTTGTTACATAAAAAGGAGCATTTAGGATTTTATGGAGGATTTTGGATTGTAAGGATTGGATACGGGAAGAATTTGATGTTTTTGTAGAGCCTCAAAGCTCAACCGTATGTCCAAATGGTCCTGATGATGGCTAAGTGGAATGGAAAGGAAGAAAATATGAGAAAGGAAACCGGGTAAAGTTGGACAAAATAGTATAATAATCTATTTGTATTATCAAAGTGAATATTTTTTTTCTTCAAATTTTCTTATAAATTTATATCTTTCACACTTTATGTATTAATCAATGTAAAACAAAAAATAATAATTGCTTAAAAATTAAAATCAAGTCGTGAAGCCCAAGTTATCACAATTGGAGGTTTGGTTTCCACTGATTATTGCTAATAACAGTTTAGCAGGATAGCATGATTGATCACTTAAGATTCATGCTAACTTTTTATTACCATAACACATCAAGTATTTAGGACAAATTACGAGATTACCCTTAACATTGTAAAGTACGTGACAGCAAAGCATAAAAATATTGCTCCTTTATTTTTATTTTTGTACTAATTAGATAAATAGTTTAATTGAGCGTTGTATTTTTTTGTTTTCGAATATGCCTTTATAGCTTTTCATGTTATTGCAAGTTACTCTATCGCTATATCGATTGTATTATACTGTTGGTATCTGCCTTTGTTTTTTCTTGGAAAATTCTTTTTTGAAGGATATCACCGAAGGATGGGGTGTTCACAGTGGCAATTTATAAATCCGAAGATTGCCCTAGGACTTGAGTGTAGATAGGAAAAATAAAATAAAAGGGAAAGTAAGAAGGGGGTGTATTGAGGGGTAGAGGGTGAGAAGGGTTGGTCAAGGCCCTGGTTGTCATGACAACCCCGCAAGACACTGGTCAATGATCACCCCCCCCTCCCTAAACCATGATCCCACCCCAAATCTAATTACATTTACTATCCAACCCTCTCAATCCCTTAAACCTGCCATGTCTACTTTTTAATTACTCCTCCGGCGATCTAGTTAGCGCTGGCACAATCTCTCTTTTTTTTTTTCTCCCTCTCTTGTTTTTTAATTTACTGCCTGCGGGGGATATCACCCTTTATATTTCCCCATCCTCCCCCTCCTCCCTCCCTCGGTTATGAAATACAACCTTTATTATTACACAGAGGAAATAGAGGTTGATGGGATGGCTGTGCAGGTCTGTTTGTGACTACCTAACGCAGGTTAAATTTCACTTTAAGAACCCATTTCAAAAGTCAGTGTAATTTATAACAGCGGTACCTACTCTTTATGAAGCTCAAATTCTTTCTGGATTATTTTATATATTTTTTGGAAATGTTATCTGAAATAAATTAATGTTTATTTAATAACTCATTAAAATGCCTTCATACAATCCACACTATACAGAGTGCCCCGTAAGCATTTTTATATTTTTATTTAATATTGTCTCAAGTTAAATTTCTTTTATTTTATTAAGTTTTCTTTCTCTTTTCTTATTTTATGATTTTTCTATTGTTTCTGTTTTTGTATATTTGATATGAATGAGTCTCACAAAGCTCTAATACTCACTGACATTAATTAAGGCAAAATATATTATTTCTCAATAAAATAACATTTTTAAAAAAATTATTTATTTATAAAATTTACAATTTTATTAAAACAAATATACATATAATAAATGTGATACATAGTAATTCAATGACATGAAAACAGTTGAATAGAAACCGCCTATTTGTAGGAAGCAAGGTTAGAAACGAGAGGGTTCGGATGGTTTTGAAGTTTATTATGGAAGGATAGGTATCTGGATTGGGCCAAATCTGAAACATAAGGAACATTAAGGTCGTTATGTAACATTTTATTAGTGACAAAGTAAGGAGCACTGAGGATTTTGGATTGTAAGGATCAGATACGTCATCATACAGTATACTTTCATCATAGAATCATAATTTCAAAACTTGAAACATTACGTCAGTAAATTTCATTGACAAAGTTAAGAAGTTTCCAAAGTCAACAGATCCATACGGGATAAATTGTGTTTTTAATATCTTGACGCGGATATCATGACCCATTATAGTTTATAAGAAGTGCACTGCAAGCATCTGTAATTTATATCACCTCAGGTTTAGTGTAGAATAACTTCAAAGCGGAACAGTTCAAGACAGCAAACGTATAACGATGATTATAAAACATCGTTACATTCATTCAAAGGATGCTGTCTCGATAACATCAATTGATTTTTTAAGTTTATCGTTGACGATTTTAGGTTACAATATGTTATGAAATTTTTGTATATTTAACAGCCAACAAAATATAATTGTTTTAAAATCTACCATACCACCCTTAGGCATAAAACGGCAAGTTCCTAAACTCAGCTATAGTGGTATAAATTGATTTAATCAATTCGATTGAATTCAGTAGCGATGGGCTGCTATTCATACAGAGTTTAGGAGCGACCTGATCGATTCGTTATATGGATATTATCACTCCTGGAAGATTACAAAAAACATTAAAAATAAATAAAAAGTGCCAGAAAATAACTATCTACTGAATTGTTGAATTTCAATTTTTTATTGTTGAATAAATATTTTTACCTTTTTTTTATTTATGAAATTTACAACTGCATAAAAACAAATATAAACCTAGTAAATGTGATACATAGTAATATAATGACATAAGAACACTTACAGAGCAACCACTCATTGATAGCTTCTTAGTTAATTTTCCAGAAGCCTTGGAGGATTATCAGGGATCAAAGAGGAAGCAAGGTGAGGAATGAGAGGATTCGGGTGGTTATTACGGAAGGATAGGTATCTGGATTGGGACAAATCGGAAACATATGGCGTATTAATCTCTTTATGGATTATTTCATTTGTGACAAAGTAAGGAGCATTGAGGATTTTACGAAGGATTTTGGACTGTAAGGATTGGTTACGAGAGGAATTCGATTGTTAAAATATAAGTAAATATAGATAAAAAGTAAACTTAATATACATATGTAAAGTAAATTGATAAATAACAATACTGATATTATAATGAGGTTACCTCCAGATCCATCATAGATACATCTGCATACATACATACAACTATCGACTCCAAAAACCGATAGAACAGTGAGCTGACTGTGTTTCAATCGCTGAAAAATTACTATCAAAAGAACGGTTTGATAGAATGCCAATGCCGTCGATGAGTTCAGCACTGAGCTTAGGAACTTGCTACATGTGTATGTGCATGTGCCTAAAGTTAAAATTTTTTGTGGATTATTTATACTTTTTGGAAATTTTATCTATAACGAATGAAAGACTTTATATTGAGTTGGCAAATAGTTGGTAATAGACATAGGTTGGCAAATAAGTCCTTTCGGTTTTTCAGGGGGAAATAAAACCCATTTATAATGAACGAAATAATACATATTATGAGTATTAAATAAAAACATCTTGCTAAAAAGATTTTTATTATATTAAATATAATTGTAAGTATATTGTGGTCCTTATAAAACTTAAAATATATTGTATTTAAATTAAAATTAATAATAAAATATTAGTATGTGACTCATAAACATGCCTGACAGCTGTTTTAGTTTTATTTTTTACTGCAATCTTAAATAGAATTACGGTCCAAGACGAAAAACTTTAATCGGGAGCTATAAAATTAATGTTGAATGTAATTTTTTTGTTACTTACATGTCGAAAATATTTTTATATGTTGACTAATGTTGTGGTAAATAACACTTAATAATGTTTCTTCCCTGACATATCTGTATTAATTTCCTTATTAGTCACTTCAAAGCTTATGTAATATATTTTCTAATTTATTCCTGATTGGATAAACTTCGTGACATATTCAAATTTAAACTTAATATAAACTGGGAGAACATGGCTATGTATTACTTTATGTTCCAACTTCCGCCAGCATATATCGCTGATATTGCTGCAACAACGTCATGATTTAAAAAGTCATTATCTTATTATTGAAAAATTTTATTATTTCGTATTACAGTACTGAAATCAGTCCTGTTTTTAAAACATGGAATATTTATGTTTTACATTATTTGATTCCATCTATCTTCTTTACTTTATTCTGTTTACATGGTATCCCTGAAGTAATGGAAAATATTTAAATAGGTGATAATATATAGACCTATGTCTGATTCCACCCTGAAATATAGGTTCCATAAGTTTTGTGTTATTTTAAATAACTTGAATCATTTGTTGAATAGGAATGAATAAGTAGAAAATATCTACCTTAGGTAATTACCAACTGCTTTGTAGTAAAGTAGGCAACATTTCCTTCAAATGCTAGTCTTTTTTAAAATATTTTAAGGGAATTTAAAATTAGTGTTGCCCCGAAATCGGTCTTAGTCTTGTCCAACACCACCTATCTGTTGCAAGACCAAAACCAAGACTGGTAAAAAAAAAATCGATTTTTTTAATAAAAGTCGAGGCAAAATAGTTACTAATACTTGACAATTTTAGTTGCTATATGTAAAGAATTGATGTGACCAATATACTTTTGCATTTAACTCTTCTAATTTTTCATGCAGACTTAGTTAGGTTTCTCATATCTAAAAAAATACAGTAATATCTCTCTAGTAGTAAGCTAATAGGTAACTGCAAGACTGTTACGAGGGTCTTGCGCAAGACCAAGACTGAGTTTGCAAGGCCAAGACTCGTCTCGGTCTCGCATTTAGGCAACACTATTTATAATCAACTAAACTACGCAAGGTTTTTTTTTTTTTTCATGAAATCATGGATTATTCACCATATTTTAAAAATTTTGATCAATATTTTACTGGTATAAACATAACCCACTTCTGAAAAAACTTTCTTGTTTAATAGGGTTTTCGACCATATTAATTTAGTAGAAGATTGCTAGAGAATAGCAGATCGTTCCCTGTCAAATCTCAACTGATCTCAGAAGATTTTCCACCAGCTTTGTAAAAAAAATTATTTAATGTGAAATCCTGTCTCTTGAAAAGTACCAGTGTTTGCTTTTGAATACAGGTCTTCAACTTGCATCCTCCAAGTGTTGATATCGAGGCTGACAAGGAGATGTTACTGTCTGTGGATCACCTATTTCAACCAAAAATCTTTTTATGATACCGCATCGAAAAATATTAAACATGTGTGCCGGCGTTCATTCCAATGGGCTCTGGGAGCCGATAAAAAAAAATATTGCATATAATTTCAAAGAAAGTTTATGCTGATTATTTTTGCTTTATTTATATAACGATTCGTATTTAAGAGCTTTAAAGGGCCCTATAAAAAGGGATCTATCTATCTACCGAGAAGAAGAAATCCTTGCCAAAGTTATAAAGTTTTTTGACAATGAAACAAATATAAAACATATATGACAAGTTTATAACTAATAATCCTTTGCAGATTTATTTATTTTTTTTAATTTTGAAAGTTCATTGATTTATTAATTTCAATTCATTTATTATTTTTATTATTATTTTTTTTAGTTTACCTTTATTTATTATTTATCTATTCTATTTTTTTTATTTATAAGTGTCTGTTATCATAATGATTTATTTGATTCTATTAATTCTTTTATTTTTATCCTTTTATTTATTTTTTCTTTCTTCTTATCCTTTTTTTTATCCTTTGTTTATTTTTATTTTTTGTACCAACCACCTGAACAGTATAAAAGTAGTGTTATTTAGTTGATCGGGCGCTGATGATCTGGATGTTTTGCGCCTAGACATCGAAACAAACAAACAAACAAAAGGAATCTAATTTGCTTTTTCATAACAAAAATTCACTTGGCCTACTCCACTGGAAGTATCTTTTGATTGTTGTAATTTATTATACAGTATAACTCCTTTAATACAATAGATAATTTTTTTTTTTGTTGCTTATTCTGCAAAATGAATAAGCGTTCACTTCTGAGACACTGAAAACACAAAATCAAAAAATGTCACGATTGACTTTGAATGCTAAAAAATTGCACTCAAATTGTAAAAAAATCACATTATTGCTATCATCGCAGTACAATTGAATCTAAAATCATGATTGTCGAATGACGTTGTTATATCAAACGATCGTCATGTTACGTCACGGTAGTGTTATGGCTTTTAGATTATTTTTATGATCGTATTATTAAAGGTACTTTCACGATTCCGAGTCAATTCATGCTCGAGGTTTACTTGCGTCGTTATTGTCCGTCATACTTATCGGAACTGACTTAACAAAAATATTTTTCTGCAAGGCCGCTTGATCGGAATTTCTATATGGCGCTCACTTAGCGAACAAAGTGATTGGAGCGTGATATTGACCGCATCCCTACAAATAACCTTTGATCCCGAAACAGTAAGGCCTAATCAAGTACTGATGCTTTCAAACTCCATGGGCTCCTTGCTTGAGATTTTCTTAATTTTTTTTCTTAATCTCAGGTTAAAGAATTATAGAGTACTGGGGATTGGAGTGATTTTTTTTTCCAGTTTTTAATTTTCAGGATTTAATTGTAGAGTGAGGGTATAATAATAACAGCCATAATTTCTCTGGAAGAATAAAAAATTATGTAAAATAATGTTAAAGTGATCGTATAAGGCATAAGGCAAAAAAAAATCCTGAAAATCCTGTTTTACAGCAGACCTGGGTGGTATTTCAAATGGATATTTGTAACTGTATATTTTTAAATTATAGAATAAAAAAAAAAATTGTATTTCCAAGATACTACAATACAAAAAATACTTAAATACAAAATACCAGATCACCAATTTGGTTTCCAAACTTCCCATTCCACTATACAGCAATGTCATAGTGTGGTAGACGTAGTCTCCTCTGCATTGGAGCGCGGAATGTACTGTACGGGAGTCTTTCTCGACGTTGAACAGGCGTTTGATAGAGTTTGGCACCCGGGACTGCTGTAGAAACTCCGAAAATTCCTACCACCTACATACTTCCTCATTATCCGTTCCTACCTTACTGATAGATACTTTAAAGTAAATCACAATAACGCCTATACATCCCTTTTTTCCCAGTCCGCTGGTGTTCCTCAAGGTAGTATCCTTGGTCCTATCCTCTATACTGTTTATACAGCTGACATCCCTACCTGTCCCAACACTGTCATCACCACATATGCCGATGACACATGTATCCTATCAGTAAACAATGACCCAGCAATTGCATCCCAAATGCTTCAATCACACATCATAAATCTAGAAGAATGGTGTCAAAACTGGAGAATTAAAATAAAATCCAATAAATCCCACCAAATTACCTTTACCCTTCGTCGTAAACCAACGACTTCCTGTCCTACAGTTTCCTTTAACAATACTCCACTTATCCCTGTTGAGCAAATCCGATACCTAGGACTCCACCTGGACAAACGACTAACTTGGAATCCTCATACTAGACTGAAACGACAAGAAACCGTTTCCGATTACTTCAGCACTTACTAGACAAAACTTCCCATTAATTACAAAAGACTCATATACTTGACTATAATAAGACCTATTTGGACTTACGGAGTTGAGCTATGGGGCTCCACTAAACCATCGAATTCCTCTCGCATCCAATCCTTACAATCCAAAATCCTTCGTAAAATCCTCAATGTTCCTTACTTTGTCACTAATAAAATTATCCATAAAGATCTTAATGTTCCTTATGTTTCAGATCTGGCCCAATCCAGATACCTATCCTTCCATAATAAACTTCAAAATCATCCCAACCCTCTCGTTTCTAACCTTGCTTCCTCTTCAATTCCTGTTAACCCTCCGAGGATGTAATACAGTTGTAAATGTCATTAAGAAATAAAAAAAAAAAATAAAAAAAAATGTATATATATATTTGCATTTTTTATTTGGAATACCTTTTCTGAAAATAATTTAAATGTTATGTAATTAAAATAAAAACTATTTGAAAAACACAAAATACTTGGTATTTTAATTATTGTATTTTAAAATAATAATTAAATTAATTTTGGCCCATGTCTGGTACGGAAACAATAATACTTTCAAGATCGATATTTTATATTTTTTTTCTCCTTCCTGCTTACATTTAGTAGGTGAAATACATGCGTTATAATTTAAAAAGAGCACATACTTTACATAATATACAATATACATTATTTTTACGCAGTATTTACTGTATACAATATATTTTTTATTTAAAATATATAGTGTTTAGCTGAGATCAATCATGTAAACACATATGGATCGATGAAAAAACAAATCCATTTTTTGGAGGGGGAAGGAGGTTCAGCCCAAAAGTTCACCTCCCTGTGGATCCACCTATTGGACTAATTACAATTTTTTAAAATTTATTTATCATAAATCATATTATACTGTAAAAAGTATGTAAAATTAATAATGTGTTTTCGTACAATCAAACTGCATCTAAAAATGTTTAAAACTTTTCATTATGAGTATAAACTATTTTATTTTATTGAAAATGCGATTTGTTCCAATTTGTTTTCTCTTAATTAAAAAAATAAAATAAAAAAATCGAAAAGAAGGACAAAGAAAAAAACATGGTTATTTTGGGCAGTTAAATGAAAAAAAAAAAAAAACCTTGTAACCTTTAAACAGTTATTTTCCATTAACCACCGTCTCTAAGGAGTATAAAATTTTAAAACGTATGTTATACTACGATCGTATAATCTTGTTGAATCTGTTATAAATGGATTGCTAATAGATAAATTCATTATTTGAAGCATATACCATCATTTGTACAACATTCTGTCATTTATTGACACTTTTTTTCCAACAATAAACATTTGAATATGTATATATTTATTTATTCATATTCTCCACATAAACGATCAACTAGTCCTGTAAACAGAACAGAGAAAAACTTTTTTTAATAAGGATCTTGAAGTTTAGGCGATGAATAAACAACTATAATTTTATTTTTTTCCATAAACTCGATCGTTGATCAAATTTATTTCATTTATTATTTTGTATCTTTTAAAATCAATTAAATAATGAAGAGTAATGTTATTAATTAATTTAAATTAATTAAAATATTCCTATAATTTGACTTAATGAGGGAATAATAATATTTAATTAAATTTGAAGACGAGATTTCTGGGAAGAAAAATAAAATAAGAAGAAAGGTCAAGAATATGGACATGTGTATTTTTTTAATTAAAAAAAAATTAATTAAAGTTAAAAGACTTCCACGTTTTAACAATAAAAGAGCTGTTTAACAAAAAATAATAATTAATTTAATTTTAATTAAGCGACAGTGTGGGAGGTTATTCAATGACATGTATATACTGCAACATTTTTGATTTATTTATTGAACTTGTTCACTACATTTTAATGTATTAATTTTAATTAGTTTTTGTTGTATGTACAGTTTTTTTTTTGTTATTTTTATTATTGTATAATTTTAAACATTTTACTATTAGTCATTAGCAAGTAGAAATTATATCAGGAATAAATTATATAAAAATATAAGGGAAATGTATAAAGGAGTAAAGAGAGAGAGAAGGAAGAGAAATGGAAACTTTGTTTTAAAGAAAAAACAAACAAAAAAATACAGAAAAATAAAAAAAAATACATTTTTTTGGGAGTGGGGGGGGGGGTTGGTGAGGAAAATTCAGCCCAAAACCGCTCTCTGTGGATCCGCCTATTGGACTAATTAAAACTATTATTTTTTAATCGAAAATCATATTGTATTGTAAAACTACATCTAAAATATCGATCTGTGCTTTGTTATACTCCGTCTCATTCGCCATACTGAGTAGAGAAATCGTTTAAAAAGCTTTCCAGCCTGCCTGATAACATTTATCCGGTTTGGAAATTTACCAGAAATCGCCGTACTTTTTTTTTCTCTTTCTTTCTTCCTTCTCGGTGTAATTACTCACCTTGGCTCCCACATACTTTAAGATGGTTAAATAGAAAGCTAGAAAAATTCCAGTCTTTTTTTAGATGGGCATTTCTTCCAACTGGTTGCGAATGGCGCAATGTCGATGAAACCTCATATAAATAATACATAGCTTCAACTTATTCAATAATTATATAATTTTTGGATCTAATTCTCATCAAAAGATCATATATCGTATTGCTCGTATCATATATCGTGCTTTGATTGAAGAAATAATTTCGTTCAAAAATATTTCATTTCTTGGAATATATGCGAGGGGTTGGATAACTTTGTTATTAGAAAAAAAAACCAAGAAGATAACTATAAAACCAAAACAGGAACATCCGAACAAGCAGGCAATCATAACATTAATTGTTGTAAAATGCTAATATTTCACAAGAAAAATAAGTCTATTTCTGCGTAAAAAAAAGAATAATCGTATAAATGTTTTATTAATAATTATTATTTACTTTAGTTATTTGGCAATAATAACTTCCAATTGGTAAAAATTGAGTATATTTCTATTATCAACGTTACATGTTAACAAGTTAGTTGACGTTTCGGGATATTTACTCCTATCCTCGGAATTGCAATCCCAATAATCTTGTGGATGCAAGGGTTAAAATTAAAAATAACGTGCTCCATCGTCAAATTTCTTATTCATATTCTAAAATGTATCATCTAGAGCAACATCCTGCTTTTGACCAATAATTCTAATGGATGTTTCTCTAGATGATACATTTTAGAACATGAATTAGAAATTTGACGATGGAGCACATTATTATTAATTTTAAGCCTTGTATCCACAAGATTATTGGGATTGCAGTTCCGAAGATGGGAATAAATACCCCAAAACGTCAACTAACTTGTTAACATGTAACGTTGATAATAGAAATATACTCAAATTGTTACCAGCTGGAAGTTATTATTGCCAAATAACAAAAAATACATAAACAACTACCCAGAAAAAAGAAAAAGAATATTATTTATTTATTTTTATAAAAAGGTTTCAAAAAATACAGCTGGTCTGAGCTCTGCATAATACCATATTACATAAGGAGCACAGAAATATTATCGAAAAAAAAGTTTTATATATTTAAAAATAAACTTAATACGAGAGAAAATAAATATCTTTAAGAAAAAATGTTGTATGTTAATTATTGAAACATTATTAAAAATAATGTGTATTACATAGCAGATAAATTATTGGTAGTTGATGGTGTTTAGATACCGAAAAATCAAAAATGTAAAATACCATATTTGAGCTATAAAACTAATAAAAAGAAATTTGATGTTCGCTAAGAAGGAAGAAAAGCTTTATTTATTTATGAATTTGAAATATAAAATGCTTTTACACGTGTTTCAGGATGTCTTATTAAAATTCACCTTATAAACAAGTGGATTTCATTTTGTTAATGAATTTAAAATATACCAGTACATTAACGAAATATCAATTAAATTTCAATTTGAGACAGTGCGAAAAAGGTTAAAACCTTAAAAAAATTATAGTAAAAGAAGTAAAAATAATAATAACAATATATATATATATATATATATATATATATATATATATATACATATATATATATATATATATATATATTAATAAGTAAAAATGATTTTATACCTAGATTAATTACAAGCTATCTACGATCATGATTGTATATATCTTGTATCGTTGTAATACTAAATGTGTATGTCTGAACTTCTTACGATAGATAGAATTCGAACTGGCTATATTAACTATCACTTATATTGGGTAATCATTTTGAAGTTAATTATCTATTTTTTTTTTTAATGTTGCTTCCAATGCCAGTGACGCGGCTGGGAGAGAAGCACTGGGATCTCCTGTAGTCCTGCTTTGGCTTCCACACCTGGGGAACAAACCATGGCTCAGAGTGCCCTGGGTGAATGTAAATATTGTACATAGGTGTGATTGTGTTTATTTATTTTTATTATATTTAGCTTCAACATATTATTTTATTTTCTATACATATTTATATTAATTTTCTTATTTCATTTATTTTTCTTTATTTTCTCTATTTCAGTTATTATTTGTATGCACATATTGTGTGAGTTATTACTGTAGCCCCAATATTAATGTCCTTTAATGTGGTAGAATGTATTAATATCCAATTAATAAAATTTAAAAAAAAATATATGAATAAAATATTGCAAGTTTTCTTTTATTACTAATCTTAAATTTTTATTGTTTTCACCATTAAATAAACTTTCTCATGCCTGTCTTATTAACTACTGTAATCTTTTCTATTATTTCTTTTTTAACTTTTTATTCAAGATATTTACAACTGTATTACAATATAAATACACCAAGTGAATGTGTACAAAAGAATATAATCACTTGATAACGCTTGTTGAAAAACTACCCACAGATAGCACTCTAATAATATGTCTATATAAGGAGATCACGAGGCTATCTTCTTTTCAGACACCTCAGAGCGTTATCAGGAATAGAAGAGGAAGGAAGGTTAGAAACGATAGAATTCGAATGGTTATGAACTTTATTATGGAAGGATAGGTATCTGGATTGGGCCAAATTGGAAACATATGAAGCATGATGGTCATTATGGATTATTTTATTTGTGACAAAGTGTGGAGCATTGAGGATTTTACGAAGGATTTTGGATTGTAAGGATTGGATACGAAAAGAATTTGATGGTTTATTGGAGCCGTAGCTCAACTCCTATAATATAATAATAATATGCTTATAATTATTAATAATCATCTGTTAATTTGTGATTCGATACTATTTTCATATTCGTTTTTGTATTGTTAGCTGTTTTTTTTTTTTTAAATATTGTCAATTATTTATCATTTTTGTACCTATAGGTGTTTTTATTTGTTACCAATTGGAACTTTATAATACCATGATATTTTAGTTCTTAAAAAGTAGTTCATTTCATCGTTTTAAGCATTTATAAAATTATTTAGGTTAATTAAAAAAAAATTAAATAATTTTATTTAATTTGAAATCCTTTTTCTATATTTATTTTTATCTTTAGTCCAAAACGCATTTCTAAAAATGTACATTAGTGTAATTGAATATTTTAGAAGTTTTATTGTACATTTAATGATTTTTTCACTGCATATTTGACGGTTTTTATTGCATATTACGTAGTATATTCTGTTGTTTTTTTCTTCATAAAATCCAGGCCCTGACGATAGCATATGCGTATATTTTTGACACCTACTCCATATTTGATCGCTATTAATAATAAACGGCTATTATATATTACAGCAAAGTTAATGCATGTATACAATATATACATATAAATACTTCACCGAGCTAAAAGTTGACTCGTTGAGCTATGGAGTGTTGAGAGAATAGGCGCTGTGAAGATGATTTATTGTGCCATACAGCCATGAGTCATTTGAGTATTAAGTGTTCCCTCTACCCTCCACAGTCCTTAAATTTTGGTAATGTATTCCAGAGTCGTAAACTTCCAGGCCTCTTATTTCTCCCAATTTAAAGTTATTATTCCATTTCATATTGAAATGGCTTGGTTCAATTATTTGATGGAAATAGCCCTTTCTTGTAAGATTAGCACTTAACACACCCTAACAATTTTGTAATTACTTTTCACCAAATTACTTCATTTATTTACAATATAACCTCAATAGTGGCTTGGAGTTTCAAACGCACAGAAGTCTAAAGTCGTGTTTGGTATGTACTCTGTTTTTTTAAGATTTTATTTTAATCATCATTATTTATTAATATACTCTTCGACGTAAACCTACGGCTTCCTGTCCTACAGTATCCTTTAACAATTCCCCACTTATTCCTGTTGAACAAACCCTATACCTAGGACTTTATCTGGACACACGACTCGCTTAGAATCCTCATTGGACTGAAACGACAAGAAACTGCTCGACGTTTTCGACTACTCCAGCACCTACTAGACAAACGCTCTAAACTATATATTACATAAGACTCATATAAATGACTATAATAAGGCCATTCTGGACTTACGGATTTGAGCTTTGGGGCTCCACTAAACCATTCGAATTCCTCTCGTATCCAATCCTTACAATCCAAAATCCTTCGTAAAATCCTCAATGCTCCTTACTTTGTCACAAATAAAATCATCCATAACGACCTTAACGTACCATATGTTTCCGATTTAGCCCAATCGAGATGATACTTATCCTTCCATAACAAACTTCAAAACCATCCGAACCTCTCGTTTCAAACCTTGCTTCCTCTTCGATTCCTGATAACCCTCCGAGGCGTCTGAAAAGAAGATGGCCTCGTGATCTACTTATGTAAATATATTATTAGAGTGCTACCAATGGGTAGTTTCTCAACAAGCGTTTTCATGTGATTGTATTATTACCGTGTGCACATTTACTGGATGTATTTTTAAGTTTATACAGTTATGAATCTCATTAGTAAATATATATATATATATATATATATATATATATATATATATATATATATATATATATATATATATATATATATATAAGTTAAGCGTCGGCGGACTCTAACAATAAAAAAAAAGAAAGGAAAGGGGTTGAGATGCAACACTCACGGTTTCAGAATAGATACTGCTTTATTCATCTAGTAATCCTTCTTATATACATTTGGGATGTTTATTTACATTCAGGATGGCATTAAGGCTGATATCGCCAGTCTCCGGTCTTTATCTCCCCCCCACCAGTTTACGAATAGGATTTTCGGAAACTTAGATATTCCTAGATCGGAGCCAACGGTTATCGGCCTTAATACCTTACAATTGTTGTTACTAATATACACTTGAAAGAAACTAAAACTAAAACTAAAACTCACTCCCACTCCGAGAAAGAAAGAAAAAAAAACATAGAAACTAAACACAACACTTGCTTGTAAGAACCGAACTCTTAATAACCTAAAAAAAATAATACACTTTCCTCTACTGTATTGCTATGATACTACTTACACACAAAAATAATAATAAAAAAAAAATACATCATGTTTCCGTTTTGTCAGCAAGAAAAAAAAACATATTTCTCATAACCCGCGGTGAGGGTACTACGAATCCATTGGTCCCGGTTCTATCATTGGGAGCTTCAATTGTTCAATGTGAACAGTTCTCCTCTTTCTAGGTTCATTAACGCTTTCGATCGTGAGCAGATTATGTTCCCTAATAGCAACCACTCTGAATGGACCCTCGTATCGTAACAATTGTTTCCCTCTGTTGGTTCCTACTCTACGGTACACTATTGTCCCGATCTTTAGGTCACCCATTTGGTCACGTACGCGAACATTTTGCCGCTCTACCCGCTTCTGCTTTTCCCGCTTAATTTTCCCCGTCACTCTTTCCCACGTCTTTTCCACCTCTACCCTATTGCTCTGGATTTGCTCGACTACCGGTTCATTAATCGTTGTTTCCGCGCAATCTCGCCTTGGCCTGCGCATCCCGAACAGTACTTCCACTGGCGAAAATCCCGTGACGGAGTGAATCGAGTGGTTGTAGGCTGTTATCGCCTTCTTCATCGCAACATCCGGCTCCAATCCTTTTTCCCCTTGATACACCCGGATGTGGTCACTCAGCGTGCTGTGCAACCGCTCAATGCCGCCTCTACTTTTAGGATGTCCCGGGGTGTTATAATGCCAACGAATCCCTAGTCTTTTCACCTCCTCCCTAATCGCGGCATTGTCAAACTCTCTACCACCGTCCGATGTGATCCTCTCGGGGACCCCGTAGAACTGCACCCAGGTTTGGAGGGCTTCCGCAACTGCGTTGGCAGACTTGTCCATGACCTGGTGTGCCATAGCTACCTTGCTGAAGACGTCGATGACCGTAACCCACTTGAACCCTCTCCAGGTAAACGTATCAATTTGGAGGTCCTGTAGTGGCATGTTCCCTGTAGGTGTCTCTTCCTGAACTCCTCTGGGGGGATGTCGATCATATTTCGTGCGCATACACACCTCGCATTTCCCGATGACCTCTTGGATGGCTTTTTTCATCCCCCACCAGAAATACTTTCGACGTAATGCCTGCAATGTCTCGTTCACGCCTCGGTGGTTGGTTTTCCCCTGGTGATAAGCCAATGTGACTGCCTGTTGTTGCTCCTTATCCTGTATAGTTTCTACTGCATATTTGCAACGGATGAGCGTTCTGTCCACACCTATTCGCTCGGATCTCCACATCCGCTTTATTTTCTCCCATACTGTGTTATTTCCAACATAGAGATGGTGCGTTTTTCCCGCTTCCGTGGCGTCCTTCAGTGCCGTACGGATTTGCTCTTCACTCACCCCGGGTTGCGACCAGATGACGCGAATCTTACTTTTCCCATATCTACGGTAATCTATTTTCATCATCCCTGCGACTCTCGTTTTCCAGATTACCTGACGATGCTTGTCATTGATGATGTCATCTATCTCCTCCATCTCCACTGCTCTTTCCTCCGCTGAGCTTTCCTCTTCCGTGGACTCTCCCCTGTCCCCTATAGCGACGAGATCATCTGCTCCTTCGCCATCGGGAGTCCACTCACTCAAGAATTGGCGCACGTCTCGCGATGGTCCTCCCACGTCCTCTTCTACCGCGTTGACCATGATGGCCCTAGAGAGCCAGTCTGCCACCACGTTTTCCTTTCCCGGCTTATATACCACCTCTATATTGTATTGGCTCAGGACTTCCTTCCATCTTGTGACCCTAGCTGAGGTTTCCTTAAGTTTTCCTACCCACTGAAGGGGTTTGTGGTCGGTGTGGACTCGAAACTTCCTCCCAAATACATATGGCCTGAAATGGTCGACAGCCCACACTATCGCGAGTAGCTCCCTCTCCAAAGCGCTGTATCGCGATTCCGCACCCGTAAGCCGACGGCTCGCGTATGCTATCGGTCGTTCACCCTCACTCCCCCCCTGGGACAAAACGGCCCCTAACGCGTATTCGCTCGCATCGGTGGTTATATTAAAGAGCTTCTCAAAATCCGGGAACGCCAACACAGGCTCTGTCAGCAACCTATTCATGCATTTCCGGATATTATTCTCCATCTCTGGTGTCACCACAATCTTTGCGCCCTTCTTCAGCAAATTGTTAATGGGTACCAAATACTCTGCCATCTCCGGTACGAATCTCCGGTAATAGTTCAACGTCCCGAGAAGCCTACGGATCCCCTTAACGTCCCGTGGTACCGCCATCCTTGTGATTGCCTCCACCTTTGCCGCATCCGGTCTGACCCCCTCGCTAGAGATAGTATGGCCTAAAAAATTGATCCGCGTTTGTCCCAGCAGGGACTTCTCGCTTGACAATTTCAACCCGAATTGCCGGAGCCTTTCGAATACTGACCTCAGATGTCCCACGTGTTCGGTTTCCGTTCTGCTAAAAATCAGCAGGTCATCCATATATACCTGACATACCGAGTCATCGATACCCCTCAAAAATTCGTCCATCAGCCGCTGAAATGTTATGGGCGCATTCTTCAGACCAAACGGCATTCTGGTGAACTCATAATGCCCCCTTTCAAATGTAAATGCTGTTTTGTGTTGGTCTTCCGGGTGCATCCGTATTTGGTGATATCCCGCCTTGAGATCCAACGTACTAAAGACCACGGCCCCACTCAACCTATCGAGTATATCTTCAAATCTGGGGATCGGGTACTTCTCATCTACCGTATTATCGTTTAACTTGCGATAGTCTACTACCACCCTGTATTTTTCCTTGTTATCCCCCGGCGCTGCCTTCTTCTTCACCGCCCACAGGGGACTATTGAATGGTGAGGTGCTATCCACTATGATCCCTTGTTCTTTTAAACTGTCTAACTCCTCCCGAATATGCTGCCTCAACGCCTGCGGGTATCTTCTCTCTTTCACGTACGTTACCCTATCCTGCTTCAGTGGGATTTCATGCACCGTCTTCCCTGTTACCCCCAATACCTCACCCTCCCTGAAGAAAATATCCCTAAACTCCTCCTGTAGCAACTTCCTCCAGTCCTCCACTCTGTTCACCGCTCCTATCCGCACCCTTCTTTCTCTCGCGACCCCTATACACCCGAACTTCCTCTTTCCCAGCCTAACACTCCAGACTCCTCTATGGTTTCTAATGCTAGCCCCTACCTGCCCTAACAAATCGCACCCTACTATGGCCTGGTATTCCCGAGTCATGTGTTCTACTACGTGTACCTTCAGTTCGCCCTTTTTCCCTGCCCACCGATCAAGCCTTATTGTCGCTTCTCCCTCTACACTACAGGGGCCACCCAGAGTGATTAGCTGGCAATCGCATTTTTGGATCCGGAGTGCCCTCTCGCTCCCGCACACTTTCCCTAACGCCCCTCTGGTCATAATAGTGCTCGAGCTCCCGGTGTCCACGAGGCACTTTACTCCCCCGTCTACCTCGATAATTGGCAACCAGCATGGCTTACCTCGGATGTTGTTGCATGTTGCTGTGCGGTCACCTCTCTGCTGCCACACTCCTCAGATGCCGCCCCGCTTCCTCCTTACCGCCGCCGTTCGCCGCTGCTCGGTCCGTTGGCTGCTCCTGCCTCCTTCGCCTCCACTGCTACCTGGTTCGTCCGTCTCTGTCCCCGAAGTTCCCGACTCCTCGGTTGCCTCCTCCGAAGATCCGTCCTTCCGCTGCATCCTAGCCCGTCTTGTCAACTTCTGCGTGTTTACCTCCATGGGCTCGTCTTGAGTTCTTTCTCTCCTCCGGAATATGTACGGGCACTGCCTAGCAATATGCCCTTCGGTCCCGCACTCGAAACATCTAGTGCGCGGACATTGTGCAACTAAATGTCCTGGCTTTCCACACCCATGACATTTCCTGTCTTCCCTGCGGGGTCCATTCCTCGGCCTCGCCTGTCCGGATCTTTTTTCACCCATCCTGACCTTTTCTCCGCTCGGCTGTATTGTTTCTCTCTTCTTCCAACCCATCGGGGCTGTCCGGGGTCGTCTGTCATTCACCCGGATCCACCCTGGTTCTTCCACGTCCATCCGAGTCTCTTCTTCCCTTGCGCTTAGGTCGATCATTTCCTGGGCACACTCGAGGAATGATCTCTCCCTGGGCAATCCGTCTCTCCTCCCCGTTTCCTTCGCCAACTGGACCTTCAGTATCGTCGAGAGGAACTCCATCCTGGCTTCCACCTCTCCCACACTCATTGTTTCGCGCATTTTCTCCGTTATGCGATTGTACTTTGCCACTAGTACCCCCGCATACTGGCCCCTCGTCTGACGTTGGGACCGGCGCTCCCTAAACATTTGGAAGATGTCTTCCTCCGGCGTCCATCTGCCTCCTCCGAAGGCCTTCTTCAGTCGCTCCTTAATCACCGGCCATGGTGTCTCTTCGTCCGCCTGAATTTGGTTCAGGATGTTCCTCCTTACTCGGCACACCAGAGCTGCTTTCAATGCTTCCGCGTCCCCTAGGTTTACCAGGTCCTCCGCCACCTTTACCTCTATCCTTGACATGAGGCGGTCTCCGCCTTTCAGGAAATGGTTAAGCTCCCCTACCTCGCCACCGAAGCGTTCCAGGTCCGCAATGGCTCTCCGTAGGTCCTGCGTGGTCGCCGCTCTTATTTTCATCCATTCCAGCGCGTTAGCGTGCGCTTCTGCCAATGTGTCCCTTGGTAAGGGAGGGATCTCCTGGATCTGCGGAATCTGCGGTACCTGAGGTATTTGAGGTATCTGAGGAACCTGAGGGGCCTGCGTGATCTGAGGTATCTGCGGCATTTCCTGAGGTTGAGGGATTTCCGGGGCGCTCAACACTCCCGGCCTGATTAAGCCCTCTGTTGGCATCTCACTCTTTCCTTATGACTAGGAGAAGAAAAAACGAGAGAGAAAAAAAAATGACTTTTAAAAAAAAATTACTTCTCTGTTCTCCTGTCGTAGTCCCGGGTTTCGGCACCAGTTAAGCGTCGGCGGACTCTAACAATAAAAAAAAAGAAAGGAAAGGGCTTGAAATGCAACACTCACGGTTTCAGAAAAGATACTGCTTTATTCATCTAGTAATCCTTCTTATATACATTTGGGATGTTTATTTACATTCAGGATGGCATTAAGGCTGATATCGCCAGTCTCCGGTCTTTATCTTATATATATATATATATATATATATATATATATACTATAGCCTAGGCGCAGACTTCGGGTGTGGTAGTGAGAGGGAAGGGGTATTCCTCCTCCCCCCAATGATTTAATGTAAAAAAAGATTGAAACTGATAACAAATATGCTACATAAATGAATAAAATGTGTAAACTAAAATCGATTAATAAAATAAGAAAAGTTGACTAGCTAAGCAATCGAGTTGAGCGAGTAGTATACAAAATTAAATATTTTATTTGTTATCGATTTTTTTGTTATTAAATCTTATAAAAGCTTTGCAACAACTTACTTTATTCATTTTTTATTAAAGCACTTGTACTTTTAGGTGCCATGATAAAAAATTACATTTTTTTTATACAACTTGAAGTGAATCTCAATGCCTAATAAATTTCAATTACATTAATATGGACTTAAAGCTTATTAAACGAGGAAGTATTTGTAAAAGTGGGGTGGGTATCTGTAATATAGCTGGATGATGATTAAAAAAAGTCGCAAATAATTTATGATCTTTTTAAAAACAGAATTTAAACGCTCAATAGCCCTCTTAAAGTAAAGTTTATAAAACACAAAAGTTCCTTAGGGATAGTTTTAATTTCCTTGCCTAAATCTTTTAAACAAAATTTATGCCATCTCAGTTCATCGACTTTTGAAACCATCTGCGTTTTGTAACCTCGTAATTTTAATGTAGTTGTACTAATAAGGGGTCACCGATTTAAACCCAATTTTTTTTTTCCAGTGGCACAACATCGACAAATATTGGATCCAGCGTTTGTTGGAGTTGGACAAAATATATATTTTATGCAATTTATTTTTATTTTTTTTTATATATAATATTCTGTCTCGTGGACAATAATTACAGTGATAAATGAACACATTCACACAAGATATACAGAAAATATAAAATTAACAAAATAATAACTAAATAATAATAATAAAAAAACTATGTAAAATAAAATAACCTAAAGATAAGTAACTTAAAAACATAAAAACACAGTCATACCTATACACAGTATATACAATCAGGCAGGGAACCCAAAGCCGGACTTCTCCCTCCAAATATAGAAGGAAATATGCAATTTCAAGCAAAATTTAGGTTACTCATGACGATTGTTATGTTGCTCAAAAGTCCTCTTTTTTTAGTTTGAAGTAAATTATGTCCCGTTTACAGTGAAGCAATTCTTGATTGCTTCAATTTTTTTTTTTATTAAAACACTTTATTCAGAAATATTACAATTTGTCACAGTTAAGGACACTTATAATAGAGTTCAGAGATTGCATTCATACCGTATATACAAAAATATAAATAAATAAAGTAATAACAAAAGAATAAGAAGAAAGAACAAAAGAGTAAAGAAAAAAAAAAAAAAAAAAAATAATATATATACACATAAGTAAATAAAAATAGAAATAAAAGTAAAACAAACACCTTATATAAAACATACATTATTTACAATTTGCCAGGTGATCTCCGAACCAATCCTGTCCCCTCCACATGTGGAGGGAAAAGGGAGGCCTAGGAGATCCCTACGCTTCTCCCTCAGCCACTTCACTGGTATTTTAAACCAGCGGAGGATGAGTAAGCTTCAATTAAATATTTCTCTAGTATGTCTGCTCGTTTGGGCTTTAAAACCCTAGGGTTATCAACGCCTTTTGTTTATTTATTTTTGGTCGCTGGAGTTCAGGAACTCCTTATAAAAGAAAAAAAGAAAAATGAAATGATGAAAATAAATTTAAAAATAATTAAAAGAAAAAATACTGAAATAAAAAAAATGTAATAATAATAAAAGAATAAAGATAATAAATAAATAAAAATTATTAATAAACAACGACTAATAGAAAGGATAAAAATTAAGTGCATTTTTATAATTTGTCAAGTAACCTATTGGTTTTAAGAAAACTAATAACTGCTTTTGTACTTGATTCATTATCATTTAGTAACACTGATACATCCGGTCTAAGAGATAATCTATTTTTTTTTTTTTTTTTTATAATGGTTTATTGATAAATATTACAAAAAAAAATAAGCTAACTTCATATAATATAAGGCTACAAAAGAACAAAATAAAATATCATAGTGAGAAAAAAAAAAAAATAAAATAAACATCTTAGACGCAGGCATACCTATTACACTATTTACAGTCGGCCATAGGAACTCCGAACCATACTTATCCCCCCACACGTGGAGGGAAAGCAAGGCTTATTAGGAGATCCCTGCGCTTCTTCCTCAACCATTTCACTGGCATTGAAAGCCAATCTATTTAAGTTTGAGGTATTCCTGAAAAATATGACTGATCATGAGATGGCTATTGCAGTATTGCCAAGTTGGAGGTGGCTGTTTATTGATAAGATATAAATGAGTCAAATTTATGTAACCTATTCTCAACCTTGTCATGGCGATTTCTTCTCTACGATTGGAACGTTTTGATATGGTCCAGGGCTTTACTGCTTGTTTGATGAGTTTTAATTTGCTTGGTGGGCTCTCGTTCCACAAGGACTGCCAGTTATCCGATATTTCCTTTTTGAGCAGAGAACTTATTTCTGGAAGAGTCAAAATTAGCAGTATCTCGACCTGGGATATTTCTCTAGTTATCGTTTCCTATTCGACAAAAAACACGACTTAAAAATACACATAAGTTAGGTTTACTACTTTACTTTTGATAATTGGGTCATTGTTTATATGTACTTCTTTTGTAGCTTTTGAAGCCTGCTATTACTCCTATAAAAAATTCCCTATATTAACGGGTCACCATGTATATGTAATTCAATTGAAAAATAACATGAGCTAAAATTTTGTAGCCAGTGGACTTGAACCTAATAGCAACCTATCGGTTTTCAGGTTCACTTCCAATGCTGATTGACTCAGAGAAGCGTCTCTTGATAAGGTAATTAACCGGTATACTCATGCATTTCACGTTAGTTCCACGAATGTTGACTCTCGGCGAATAGTAAACACAACCGACAATTATACCTCCGCTCAGGTATCCAGTTATCTTTCAGGTATCATCTTCATATTATAAATTCGTTAAAAAGAAAAACTATTAATAATAATCCAAGTAATGTGTATGTATTATTTTTCAAATACGTTTTTTATCGGTGAGCCTCATCTTCCTTGTCGCCGTCATTTTGAAGATCAACTTCTTCTTCAGGTGCGAAAAATAACCACATGGCCCAGAAAATTTTGATGAAAAGGTTATGAAGAAAATTAATTTGCACATAACTCAAAAAGTATATAATTCACGTCGGGTTATAGCGATGATACCTCGATAGGTTCTAAATTCCTTACCTAAAATAATATGTATTGATTACGGGCCATTTTTAGCGAACATACAGCCAATGTTTACAAAATATAGGTATTTCACTGTATTATATTAGACCCCTCAATGCTCCCTACTTTTCACAAATAAAATCATACATAACGACTTTAAAGTACCATATGTTTCCGATTTAGCTCAATCCAGATACCTATTCTTCCATAATAAACTTCTGAACCATCCTAACCCTCTTGTTTCCAACCTTGCTTCCTCTTCTATTCCTCATAACCCTCCGAGGCGTCTGAAAAGAAGATGGCCTCGGGACTTTCTAATTTATACATATTATTAGAGTGCTATCAGTAGGTAGTTTCTCAACAATTGTTTTCATGTTCATTCACCGTATTCATTAGTTCACATTTACTAGATGGATTTTTATTTTTTTTTAAATATCTTGTTTCAAGTTCAATTTTTTGACATCCCATATATAACGTTACATTTCTTCTATTTTTATAACTTTCTAAAAGTTGATGAATCTTAGATCCCATTGCTTCTCACTCAGCCGCATCACCGGTATGCGAAGTCAATGGAGAATGAATTTTTTTTTTTTTAATGTTTTATTATTAAAATATGGATTAATAAATTTTTATTTAAAATAATATATTTATCGAAATCTGTGTGTCATCGAAAGGGTGAAAAAAAATATTTGTCTAAAAAAAATATAAAAACGCTGGTTATTAAATTACTGGACTAGAAAAAATGCTAAGTTCATATTTTTTCAAATAATCTTTATAAGTAATAAAACGACTTATTGAGTTGCCATTTTTCCTTTCTCTACTTTGTCGTTAACAGTCACTGAAAAAAAAAATGAATATAGATTTATTGTCTTCCTGAAGAGTGAGTACAGTTGAAATGTGATTTTATTATTCGACCAATTGCCCGGAAAGCTAGTTGTGGAGTCACCTTTTTAATTTACGCTTGGAAAATAAAAATAAGTTAAAACAAAATAAAATAAAACTCTTAGCCAAACAAAGAGAAAGGACAGTAGAGGAGTTTTTGAGCGCAACTTCCAATTGGTTTGATAAAGCGGTAAATTGGGCAACAGTCCATTCCCCTATCTGTAAAACAACTTCCAAATCATTTATTTCACTGCATTATTTTGATTAAATAGTTTACTTTTTTTTTTTAATTTTAAACTTAGCTCTTTCTGTATTTTTCTTTTACATAAAATTTATATCTTGTAGGGAAATTTATTTAGAATTTTTTTTCATAAACCACCAACACTCCGATAACTTAAAAAAAAACTCTACTGATCCATTTGAAATTATCAGGTATTTAGATTGCTTACAGACTACACTAAATGGCACAAACCCGACCTCGGAACCAAGTCAGAACCAATGATATGAAAATGTTTCACAAGTTTTTCTTTATTTCTAGCTTATAAATATAATAATCTGAAAATTCGTTCAAACCAAAGCCAAAAACATACAAAATAAATATATATAAAATGTATATACAAATATATATGAAATAGAGAGAATCATTTTATTTTCATAAAAGGGTGTTGCCTAATTATATTGGGTTGCTACAGACATAGCATGCTTATCAATCAATACAATGGACAATTCTTAAAACTAATATACAAATACACAGTATCATCAATATACATATGATAATTTTATTTTTATATGATCAATTTTTTTTTTTATCATTTTCAATAATGAATCTTTGTGATCAAACAAAAAATTCAAAAACTAAACTCCCTCTCAAAATTTGAGGTTTTTTACGTTTCAGAATACGTAGAATTTGAAAAACAAATAAAAATTTTTTTGTCCGTCCGCCGGACAACTGGACCGATTTTTTTTTCTAATTTGGATTTAAAATTAGAGGTCACCCGAGGATGATCCTCCTTCATCGACATTTCTATCCACCTTTTCCTTTCAAGATGGTGATCGAAATGCCTCCATTGCTATAGACTGTAGCGCCCAAACGAATGAACCGATTTCAATGAAACTTCGCTGAAGTCTTCTTCTCGATGCCCTTAAATTTATCTATATAGCATACTTCAACGAAAAGAAGCTGGAAAAAAAGTTACGAGGGATGGTAAAATTAGATTCCGAATAACTCAAAAATTATACACTTTTTTGTAGATATTGTATATGTTGATTTAAAAGTTTACGGAATTTCATAAAAGAATCGTTAAAATCGGACAATTAGGAGCAAAGATGTGGTCTGTAGATGTTTTTTATATGTTCTACTGCAAAGGTTATTTTCTTTGTTTTGTTTTTTGATTTTTGAATGTGTTACTGAAGTAATGCTAATTTGCTTAGCATATACTAATGATAACAAAAAAAGAAGTTTATTACAATAATTAGAATCACCTTTTATGTCTTTTTCTTTGCCACTAAGAAGGTAATTTTACTTTAGATGTATAATTGTTTGGAAATAATAAACCATTGTGAAATAATTTTGCAGCGTTTTTTCTTATTTTTTTTCCACTATTTCTCTTATCAACATTCTATTTCCCTTCTCTCTTCTTATACATTCATCCTCTGTCTTCTTAACGTAATTCATACTTTCTGATGAAAAATTATATAATAATGACAAGGAAAAAAAAATAAAAGTGTAGAAACAATAAAAAAAAATAAAATAAAATTAATATATACAAATACAGTAGACGTGTTCAATATATAATATAAAGATGTTGTAATATATGCATGCATCCCTCCCCCATGAACAAACTCTTCCTATCGGCTCCCATGCACAATAGAATAATAAAATATACAATATAATAAACAAAATTAAAAATATAATATAAAATGATTTTTTTTCTCGGTTCCTAGAGCCATTGGAACCGACGGGACTTGTGTCTAATATATTTAGATGTTGATAAAGTCCGATTTTTATTTTCTTAGATATTTTAATCAAAATGCAAAAATTAGTCGAGTCCGAGTCGACTGACTTCACCCGAATGTGCGTTACATGGTCGAGCATGATGGGTCTGTCTCATTCAATAAATAATAAATGGTTGAAATCTGAACCGCTGAGAGTGACGCCTCGTAAGTACCCAATTTCACAAATTCAAATTTTATCGAAGTAGTTAGTGATTTCATTTCATGAAACGTCTCTTAATTACTTTTTGCATTTATCTAATTACATAAAAAACGCTGTAAATTATTTCACAATGGTTCATTATTTACAAATAATCATACATCTAAAGTAACATTAAGAAAACTAAATAAAAGGTGGTCCCGATTATTTGACTAAACTTTTTTTTTTATCATTAGTAATATGCTAAAAAAATTAGCATTACTTCAGTAACACATTCAAAAATCAAAACCCAAAACAAAGGATATAACCTTTGCAGTAGAACATATAAACAACTTTTAGAGACCATATCATTGCTCCTGATTATCCGATTTTAAAGATTTTTTTTTAGTAAATTACGTAAACTTTTAAATAATCATATCCATACAATATCCACAAAAAAGTGTATACTGTTTAAGATATTCGGAATCTAATTTTACCATCCCTAGTAACATTTTTCCAGCTTCTTTTCGTTGAAGTATGAAGTATTTATATAGATAAATTTAAAGGGTATCGAGGAGAAGACTAGCGAAGTTTCATTGAAATCGGTAGATTCGTTCAGGCGCTACAGTCTATAGCAACGCAGGTATTTCTGTCGCTATCTTGAAAGGAAAATGCGGATAGTAATGTCGATGAAGGAGGATCATTCTTGGATGACCTCTAATTTTAAATCCAAATTAGAAAAAAATCTGTCAAGTAGTTTCGGAGAAAATAGGCGGACGGCGGACGGACAAATTTTTTGTATTAAGTTTTTTTTTAATTTTTTGTCCGATCGCAATGGTTCATTATTTAAAATAATAAACCAAAAATTGCATCTATATCAAATTTGATCTTGCCAATAACATAATAACGTGTGAAGGATTAAAATTATTTTTAAACACTTTAAAACATCGTGCAGTAAAACCTTTTCTCATTAGTTGTAGTGACTACAACTAGTAGACTACAATGTAGTCTAACAAACAATATTAGTTTTTTTATCAAATACTTGTAATATCAAGTCGTTATTGAAAAAAATAAAAAAAATACAGCCTGAAGCATCACCTGAAATTATTCAAACTGAAGGTGAAGGGGTGTATTTGATCATTGTAAAGCGTGACTTTGATTTCTGAAATTGAGTAGTGGAGATACACTAACAAAGGAATGAGGTTAGAACCAATTGGTTACCGATTTCAACAATTTTTTTTTTTTTTTTGTGATTCTACATCCAACATTTTTAAATACATATCCCGGGGTTGGTTACAATGAGCCTCCGAAGCCGAAAAAATGTAAAATTTATTAATAAATATTAAGTTATTTCTTTTTGCCTTTTGCTTTATCCGGTTTTCTAGGTTATTTTATATACCGATCGATTTTTTTTCTAGAATAAGGTAAAAATATTACCGATTGTATTAAATGTATCATAAATTATATAAACCGAAATATACCTCCAGTAAAGTAGGAACTGTATAGTTTCGTTTTGAAAAATCAAGTTATATTCGTTTTTTGTCGACTTTAAAATTCTCAAATATGAATTTATATAGAAATAAAAAAATAAGAACTTAAAAACTTGATTTTCTCGGGGACTTTTTAATTTCGTTTTTTTAATTTACGATTCATTATAATTCATTTTATATTACCGGCAATGATTTTGTCTTAATTTCCACGAAGAAAGAAATCGGCTGATGTATAATAATCTAGAAGTCTGGGCTAAACGAACGCAAAAATAAATAACATACATTTTTTCTTTTTAAACTGATAAACCACATATTTAATATTTTTCGATGTAGTATGACAAAATAAAAAAATTGTTGAAATCGGTGACCTACTGACTCTGATCTTCCCGTAGGTCGATTTGCATTGCTTTTTCTTTTCAATAAATATGTTTACACAACTATCATTTTATAATTTAAAAAAATAAATATAGATAAATAATATTGTAAATATTGTAATTAAGTTTGAATGTTTTCCTTTTTAATCTATTTTTTTTATTTATCTATTTGTTTCTATTACTTATATATTTGTTTATACGAATTTCTGTATTTTATTTTATTTTATCTTCAAGTTACATTTCCTTGGTTTTTTAAAAATAGTTTTTGCCTTATTATATAGATATATTTTTATTCATCTGATTTTTTGTTTTATATTGTATATATTGTACGAATGAGCCTCACTCAGCTATAGTACTCAGTGCTCTTAAGTGTGGCAAAACGTATTATTTATCAATAAAAAGATCTTAAAGAAAAAAAAAATAATTTGTTAAAAGAGATTATCTACATACAAACTCCAGTCTGATAAGTAAAAAGTGTATTACTTTAAAAAAATATATGATTGAATAGTGCTAAATTCGAATTTATCAAGTGTCAAATGTATTCGAAAATTACAGGATTCTATTCATTATTTTTATCAACTATTTATCTCACTAATTATCGATATAATTTTATGTCTAGTCATCGCTTCGTCATTGCTTAACTGATAACGAAACTGAAAAGAAGAACTTTTTAAAATGATAATTAAAAATATTTTTTTTTTTTGTTTTATCTATTTATTGAATAATAATACAATCAGCCACTGCTGGAGGGCTATAAGCATTAGGGCTAAAAGTTCTCATTCATACAATATATACAAATAATAAAGAAATAAATATAAATATAAGAAGTAAATAAATAATACTGATGAAGAAGGTAAATAAAAAGAAAAGAAAAAATAATAATAATAAACAAATAAAATAAAATAAAAACTTCTAAACACAATCATAACTATAAACAATATATACATTCGCCCAAGAATCTCCGAACCAGGCTTTTTCCCCCACACGTGGAAGGCAAAGCAAGACTCCGGAAGATCCCAGCACCACTTTTCCAGCCGCATCACTAGTATTAGAAGCCAGTGGAGACTGAAAGAGGGCACTAGAGCCACAGACGCTCAGGAAATGAGTGTAGAAGCTGGCCATTGCCAGGACTCCAAAGGCATATTTACAAAAGATCTCGAGGCCACTGCCGTTTCAATCTTCGAGGGGGATGGTATGGATGCTCGGAGCTGGATAGGGATTGCGCTAGAGGATTGGGATGATGAATGAGGTTCTGGTGAAAGTTGGAGAATCTGGATGGGATGATGTCATGGACATATGGGATGTTAAGGTCATGGTGTAGGGTCTTGTTCGTGACATAATATGGAGCATTGACTATTGTTTGAAGGACTTTAGACTGGAAGGATTGGATGCGTTTGATATTCGATGATTTAGTTGTCCCCACAGCTCAAATCCATAGGTCCAGATAGACTTCAGTATGGTCTTGTAGATTAATAATTTGTTTTCTGTTGAGAGATGAGATGTTCTGTTTAGTAGTCTATATAGCTGACCAAATCGTCGGTTAAGCCCTTGTCTTTTAAGTCTCGTATGTGGGTTCCAAGTCAGTCTTTTGTCCAGAAGGAAGCCAAGGTATCGGACTGTGTCTGAGTAGGGAAGAGGAATTGAATTAAAAAGGATTGGCGGACAGGATCTGAAATAAAAATGTAACGGTTGAAAAGTGATTCGAATATTTATTTTTTTATTAGAAGACTAAACAAATATTGTTGAGAAGTTTGGTTACCCGTGTCTACTGACGAAGCTATAATAAAATAAAATTCAGAAGAGAGAATATGCTTTATGAAAGATTCGTTTCAAATCAACAACAAAAAAAAAAAAAAAAATTGCAGTATTTCGCCTAATAAACGTTTCAAGTTTTTTTTTTCTTCCGTGTTCCAAGGAAATATTATTTCCATATAAGAGTAAGCCGAGAAAAACTTTCACATCAATCAAGCCAATATAAGAAAGATGTTGGTGCTCACTCACAATTTTTGGATGAAGTGAGGTGAATTTTGGATTAATGTAATGTTTGAAGACAAGTCTCGTTTTTGAGAATTTTGTGTTTGGTTTGATTAATACCACACTAATAGTCAGGGAGCCCGTGGCAAAAGAAGTGTCATATTTCATACTAAGCTTTTCCCTTATAAATTGATCATATCCATAGGCCTGATGAAAAAAAAAACACGTCTGCCAGCCTAAAGCCGCTGGATTACAAAATGGCGGCCAGGTGAAGAGAGATAGAGACCCTACGTTTAGTATTCAATTTTCTTTAAGAATATATATTACTTTACTACCTTATCTTCAATCATTCAAAGACTAGAGCAATTATAACTTAATGATTTAACTCCGAAACTATACAGAAAAACATACTCTTCGCAATTTTCGATATTAGACAGCTCTTGATCTGTATATAAGACAACATCACTAGCGGATCCAGGATTTAATTTTTTTTTATGGGGGGGAGGCTTCAGTCCGAACGATTTTTTTTCATATATATATATAACGATAATTAATTTGAAAAAAAAAAAAAAAAGAAAGATACTAACAACCTATATGAAATGGTGTTTAAGTGATTCTTGAAGTCCTAATTAATGTAATTACACGAACAATAATACTTTAAGAGATAGTTTTTAATATTTTTTTCTATAAAACATGGTTATATTTTACCGTTTTGGGGGAGCTTCATCCCGAAAGCCCCCCCCCCACCAGTAAATCCGCCTGTGGACAACATACATGTGTATAAATTTCCTGACATAATATACATATATATACTGTCTTATATACAGATTACGACCAGTGTAATAATGACAATTGCGTAAAGTAAGCTATTCTGTATAGTTTCGGAGTTTAATCATTAAATTAAAATTTCTCTAGTCTTTGAACGGTTGAAGATAAGATAGTAAACTAATATATATATTCTTAAAGAAAATTTAATATTACACAACTTTCCTCGTATATGACTTTTTCGTAAAATAAAAAGATAAAGAGTTAGCGAGTCAATAATGATTAAAATGCGGTGTAATTTTTTTTTATTTCGAAATATAGTGAATTACGAGGACGGATATCATGGAAACTGTAGAATATAGCGGAAAACATTAATACAACCATTTCTATTGCGAATTTTTTCAACTTTAATTTCACATATGGCATTAATATAGAAAGAACGCATAGTTTCACTGATATGAGCAAAATAACGAAACTGACTATTATTTCATGTCTTAAGAATGTAAATACTATAAATTGAAAGGATGGTAGCTTTGTATATCTATAAGCCCTCTCTACATACATATACGCTTACAACCTATGTAGAGTCTCTATCTGTCTTCACTTGGCCGCCATTTTGTAATCCAGCGGCTATATGCCTATATGGCTGGCTATACGGTTATGCTGGCAGACGTGCATTTTTCTTATCAGGCCTGTGGATATGGTCAATTTGTAAGGACAAACTTTAGTATGAAATATGACAACTTTTTTGTCACGGGCTCCAGGACTATTAGAATTTTAAGAAAAAATAAGCTAATGACAGTTAAACATAGATGCTTTGATTGAGGTCAATGATGGTTTGAGGTTTTTTTCTTCGAAGAGAGTAGGTAACCTAGAATCATTCGTGATGTGAAGAGGCTTCCAGATGGATTGCTCCGAGCTACATCCCCCGCGCATCTTAACCTCCTTGCCTTCATAACATGAGATAATGATTGACCAGTTTCTGTAAATAGTTACTTATTCGTCTTTCCCCTCTATGCATTAGTACTATGATACCAGAAAGCTCTGGTTATCGTGTGATGGATTTTATCGATAGAAATTATACTTATATTTGCCCTTGAAGTGTATAACTATTTTTTTTTTTTACACTCTTTAAAACAATAATATTATTTCCTATTGTAAAAAAAACAATAGATCTTATTGATATGTGGAGGAATATTATGAATTTTATATTACTGAAATAAAAGTAGAAATGTTCTGTTGAAATCCGGTATTTTTATTTATTTTTGTCATGGCAATCTTCCCAAACAAGGGCAATCTTAGATCTCCAAGTAATTATATTAGATTATCACCTACTAAAAAAAAAAAAAATCAACAGTTACGAAAATCGCGTATTGCTGATTATTTGTCTATATGTGCGTTATACTGATTAGCGTGTGTTTTCTAGTATTTTGAGCTACATTTTTTAGAAATTGTAATTATTTTATTTATATTGCGTTGTGTTTTTTGTAATATATAATAATATCATTGATTTATTGGATCTAAAAGGAGAATAGTTGTTTGTTTGAAGGGCAAAAAAAAAAAAAGAAATTATTTCTAATTGGGAACTATTCAGGAAAAACAAAGTTGAGCGAGTTGTTGTAATAGTTGATTTTATGTTAAGCTTTAGAAAGGTTGTAAACAATGTTTGCAATAGATCGATGGTGCCAATTTATTGTCTCTTTCCTCTAATGGATGAAACATAATTATTAATAAAAACTTATTAGTTTTTTTATTTATAAGTCTTTGGATATTTTCTGCGTCTTTGTAGCGATATAAGGCATCCAAGGGCTTGGGAATTGTCGTTTTTTCCTCAACTGGTCATTTGTTGACATACTTTTATTTTATTAACTTGTATTAATACTAGTGTAATGAAGAAGGTTTGAGACAAGTAAATTTCTGGTGGAAGAACGATTTTGATTAAATTCATTATATTTGTGTGAAATTAACCAGTTTTAAATAAAATGTAGGTTTTATTTTGATTGATGTTCTCTAAGAGGGCATAAATGGCTAATTTTCAATATTATCTTCCGCTAAAGTATCTTTATTTTTTTTTTATTTGAAACAGTTTACAATTTCTCATTAATATAATATAAAAGATAGTAAAATATGAAACAATTTGATAATTAACTAAAGGAGAAATAAGAGATCGTGACGGAGAATAGTTGTAATTAAGAAACTAAAGGAATACGAGCCCGCCCGAACTCACTCGAGTTCGCGAGAAAGATTAAAACAGGCTTCCATACGTAACATGAGCTTAATACGGACTCCGCCAATATTATGTAAATAAACGTATGGGATTTTCATAAATTATTTTGTTGATATTATTTAATATTTAATTGTATAGATTACAGCGATATCAATATTAAACTTTGTATATTTAAGGTTACTTATATTTAATAAAAATACCCACAATGAAATATAAATAAATATAGCGTCTATAGTTTTTAGTTGCACTTCTCCTTTGTCTGAAAATACTTATTTCTGCTAAGAAGGTGGGAAGTGAAAGTTGTGTGATTTTTTTTTAATACATACAGCTTCGAAAATATTTTTCCGTTATTTTATTTACGGAAACAATTATTATTAAGTTATTCATTCAATTTTACAAAGCTTAAAGGTGCAGACTCCAAGGCACGACGTCCGCTTAATCTCTAAAGCTACAATTGGCTATATCTAGCGACATTTGGCTACAACGCGTTTCATCTGTTTTCGCACTAAATTCCAAGACCTTTAAACTTTTTTCTCAATAGCATTTTTTCAATCGCGACCTTTTTAGATTGTGAGAAATTAATTAATTAATTTTATTTATGAAAATTATTCAAAAAATACCACGTGAAAGATGTAACAATGAAGTTATGATACGAAGTAGTTTTAATCTTTTTTGAAGACTTGATCGATAGCGCTATAAAATAATTCTTGGTAATCGTAATTTATATTTTTTTAAATAAATCGTAGATATTTACAATATATTCTCTTTTTTACCGTGGATATAATAAAATATGATAAAAATTATTTGTTACTGATTATGAAACAAACAAATTATGTGAAGAAGTTTGGTTATATATATATATAAATGACGCACTGCATTCTTATCCCATTTATACGAATTGAAATAAAGGAATAACTTATAATATCAATTATGTCATGAAGTTCTAAAAATCTGAATCATCCGTTGTAATGAATGATCCCTGCATTTCTGTCACATACTTTTTATTGTTTTCTAATTTTTCTCTTAGGTTGTCTTGCGGTAATACTATTACCAAAAAGATGAAGATATTTTTAATACATAATGGTTACAATTGCGAATAGATTAAACTTGGCTGAAGAAATACAAATAAACGAAACCTAAGATATTGTTGTTCTCAATTGGTTACGAGTCGCAGGATTAATGAACAATATTTTTTTCTCTTACGCACTCAAGAAATACTTCAGCTATTCAGACATATTTAATAAGTGGGGGGGGGGAGAGAAGGGCGTCAAAGCCACAAGTTAATACTGTTTGAAGTCCCTCCACAAATCAGCCTCCCATTTCCACGGCTGCAGATGGCTGCTAACAAACAACGCATATTTTGTTACTGGCATATGTGCCTTAGAACTCGATATCAATAAATTGTTGAATTTTTTTAGAGCACTCCTAAAATTCATACTCCAGTTAAAAAATATGTCTCACTTTAACCATTATATTACACTTAAAAATATGACATAATCTTGTACGTTATTAAATAGTGCTCATTGTACATTTTTGGTATTTTGTAAATGAGCTTACTGGGAACGCATCTCAAAGCTTTGCCTGCTTCTTTGGGCTAGAACGGTGAAGTTGGCAAACGTCATGTTTTACCGAGGAAATTGTTAAAGGGGTTCATCTGCCAATCCAATAAATCCCACCAATAACTCACCAGAATCCTGCTGAACTGCAAAAGCGAGTTCGAATTTCAAAAGGTTTTTTTGTACCATCTTGAGAGAATTCAGAAAACGCTGCGACTAATAATGTCGCATTTGTTATACTAATCTTCTCCGTATAAATCCAACATAAGCTTCTACTAGACAAAACAAGTGCCTGAAGAACTAAAAAAATACGAAAATGTTTTTTTCTATATAATATCGATACCATGCCGTCTTTTGCATAATGTATCGACCCTTCTCTGAACTGATGTTGCCAACTGTCAATCTCTAGTCAGTTGAACATTAGATCTACTAATAAGACCTCCGTGAGCCACTTAGCAGCATGCTGCCATCGCATGGTATGTTATGATTGTATATAGCTACAATTATGTTTGCTTCAGATCAATAAGCTTTGTCCCCTGGGTTCGACGTAGTTGGTTGGTCTAATCTATCTGATTATGTTTCCTAACATAATATTGCAGTATGTGACCTGTAAACAAATATCATATTTATTATTTTATTATTTACATTTTACATTTTATTATTTATAATCGAACTTCCTTGATATTTATATTCTAAAATATATTATTATTTACATTTTAATACATATCAATAAAATTCTTTTGTAGTTCTGTATAACATACAGAAGGCTTTTAAATTAACGTTAGAAAATAATTATGTTAGATAATTTGTATTTAAATGTTGTATGTAAACTATAACTTAAGTTCCAACAAATTAATCATTCAAGTACTATTACAATTGAAAAGTATATATACCACGTATATACAGACACATTTTTATCAAATTATTAACATCCGTCTATAACTTATTGAATGGCTTCATCATACTTACAATTTTTTTATTTGCGAAAATGGAATGTTTTCAATACAGATATATTGGTAAACTTTGTCTATTTACTGAGGTGCTGAAAACTCATGAACACCCATTTGCTTTCCGCTTGAATCGTAACATATTTTTATCACGAGATTGAGAAAAAACGTGACCTAAAAAACTATTGAGCCGTTTGGCGTGACCTCTGCCCCCACATGTCAAAATAACTATGTTACATAGGTCAAACGGCTCAATATTTTTGATGATATTGTTTTTAAAAAAATATATAAAAAAGAAATAACTGAATAATTTTATCTGGTGTTGCCCAAGACCATGACCGCCTAACTCTTGCAAGACCAAGGCCGGTAAAAAAATCGATTTTTTTAAAAATTAAGGCAAAATACTTGACAATTTTATTTACTATATGCAAACAATTTTTATAACCAATATACTTTTGCAATTTAAATTTTCTAATTTTTCATTCGGGCTCAGTTAGGTTTCTCCTGTCTAAAGAATTACAGTAATATCTCTATAGTAATAAGATAGCTGTATAGAAACTGCAAGACTGTTGCGCAAGACCAAGACTCGTCTTAGTCTCGCATTTTGGCAAAACTAATTTTATATCACAGTCAAAATGATAAACGTCATTTCCTATTAACTTTTAAGTACTATTAATTTAGTTCAATTCCTTATAGGCAAGACCATTATTTACTGCTTTTTTCAGTCTGTTTGTATTGATTGGAGTCGACCAATCTTATGGTATATTTTGGAAGTTGCCTATTCAACTTTTCGAAGAGATATTTTTCATAGTCTTCTTTGCTAGAACTTTCGTGTTCTCTAATTTCTCCCTCCAATTCTTCCCACAGGTGTTCTATCGCATTAAGATCTGACTGTGATGTAGTTTTTATAACTTTGGGGAAGTTATAAAGTAGCCATTCCTTAACTAACATGGCATAGTGTTTGGGATCATTATCCTTATAATTTAGCCTCAGATTTTCCGTAATTTCTTTCAGATTCCTTCTCAAAATGTCTATGTAAACATGTTTATTCACTATACAATGTGAATATTTCTACTATATAGTGAAGATTTCCTACCCCAGAAGCTGCCATATACCCCCACACCAAGAAGCAGAACCTATTACTAGAATTTTTATTGATTACAATAGATTTTTTTTTCAATGTAATATAAATTGAAGTATATATATATAAGGTAAAATACATGATGACCGAGCATGTTAAAGCGAAGATCACTGAGTGCTGGGTTCTGAACGTTTTGGGTTCAATTTCTACCTGAGTTAGTTAATATTTATTTTTCTGAGGTCTCGAGAGTAAGTACTTTGGTTAGCCGTCAGTGGTTGGCAAAGTGGACCACTAGCCTACTTGCTGGACTATTTCCTCCACCAGTATTAGTAATACTCATATACGAATGAATTGATATGTATTGTTTTTAATGTTCAAATTTCATTCGAAAAAATAAAAATAAATTTATCTTTAAAGCCTCCATGTTATAGAAAGATATTTAAAAATGTGAGATATATATTTAATTATTCTTTACGTTTCCACCATATTCTTGGTCAAACTGAAAAAAACAAAAAAAAAAATTGTCATTACAATCAAAAAGTAGAACCATTACAATTAGTTCCATTTGCTCTACTTATTAACCATTTGCAATTTTATATATATAGATATCTTAAATAATATTCGATTTATTAATTTTCGAATATATGTTTTTTTGTTCTGCCGATAACTGTACCTTTGTTGACATGGTTACAGTGAACTATCATATAACTTAAGCAATATTTTTAATTTTATGATGATTTCAAAGAAATTTAGTTAGAAATTATATGAAAATAATAATTCAGTACAAAATGGATTTAGCAACATATCTTTAAAATGGTGCAGTAATCATTACAGATCGAACTTCATAAATATTTTGACGAAATAAGGTAAATTTTTAAAACTAAGATTTAAATTAAAATGTAGACAAACGTTCTAAGCTCCCAGTCAATTACAAAAGACTCAATAAGTCTTTGTACAATAAGACCTATTTGGACTTACGGAGTTGAGCTCTGGGGCTCCACTAAGCCATCGAATTCCTCTCTTATCCAATCCTTACAATCCAAAATCCTTAGTAAAATCCTCACTGCTCCTTACTTTGTCACAAAAAAGATCATCCATAACGACCTTAATGTCCCTTATGTTTCAGATCTGGCCCAATCCAGATACCTATCATTCCATAACAAACTTCAAAACCATCCAAACCCTCTCGTTTCTAACCTTGCTTCCTCTTCAATCCCTGAAAACCTTCCAAGGAGATGGTCTCGAGATCTCCTTTTGTTAATACATTTTTAGAGTGCTACCAGTGGGTAGTTTCTCAACAAGTGATTTCATGTTATTATATTCTTTTGTTCACATTTACTGAATGTATTTTCACTTGTAATACAGTTGTAAATATCATCAATAAAAAAAATAAATAAAATTTGCTGTGGTAATCAAAGTAATTATTTTTCTTTTCTCATTTCAAAACATGTATTGAGGCGGAAGGACAAACAATATTTTTTTTGGTTAATCGCAGAAATGATCATGCTTAGAGAATTTTTTTTTTCTGTTGACGCATGCTAAGTAGCTGAAGCAGTTTTTAAACCACGGTTCAGGCAGACGTAATTTCCTCAATTGGAGTTTTTATCCTTTTTCAACGGAAATATACGTTTTGAGATCCTCCGAATCCAAATAAACAAGTCCCACAAAATGGTTTGTTTGTGTATTAAAAGTCTAGCTCAAAAATAAAAAGTCGTACGCAAGTGAAATTGTATATTTAAGATTTTTATATCTTAGGAATGTTATAGCAAATTTTTCGTCAAAATGAGCTAACCGGAAGTGGCACTTTATATAATGGACTAAACACATTTATGCGATTTTCTCGAAAACAGCTCTAACGATTATGATTAAATTCATATTATCAGTTTGAAATTAAGCAGTTTTAAATAAAATGTAGTTTTATTCTCATTTATCTTTTCTAACAGCGCTTAAATGGCCGATTTTCAATATTAGCTTCTCTTAAAATATGTTTATTTTTTTTTTATTTGAAAATATTGACCATTTCAAATTAATCTCTAATATTAATGATTGTTAAATATAAAATATGAAATAATTTGATAAATAACTAAAGGAGAAATATGAGATCGTAACGGAGAATAGTTGTAATGGAGGACCGAAAGAATACGAGCGTTCCCGAAGTCGCTCGAAAGATTATAACAGGCTTCTATACGTAACATGAGCTTAACATCATACCGACTCCGACAATATTATGTACATATTCATATGCGGTTTTCATAAATGCTATCGTTGGTATTATTTAATATTTAATTATATAGATTGCAGCGATATAAATATTAATATATATATATATATATATATATATATATATATATAAGTTATGGTTAGAGGTAAGACAATATAACAGTTAATCCTAAGTTAATCCTATCTATGAAGTGTAAACAAAGTGTAATACTATATATATGGCATTACTAAGGCAATAAAGTCAGTCTTATTTGAGTAACCACGTGCTTCATTTCGGATCCTTTTTTCCCTTTTTTTTTTATTATTTCTTGTTCGAACTGACGTAAATGGTGCCGAAACCCGGGATCTTTAGAATCAGTCGGGGAAGTAGTTTTTTTTTCTTTCTTTTTTCGTTTTTGTTGTTGTTGTTATTAACGTCACAAGAAATAAAAAAGAGGATGGATGCCGAACGGAATAGGGCAACCACCAGTATCCACCGCATAACAGGTAGCACAGCAGGTAGCACAGGTGACGCCGCCGACGGCACCACCAGCAGCAACGTTGGCTCCACCGCCGGCGTTCCTTCCGCTGTCAGAGGCGTTAGCGAGGGATTTTCCTCCACTACCTACGGAAACTTTGGCATCAGCACATGCAACTACGTTAGAGTGGTTGAAGGTAAGAACGGCGACATCGCATGACCTTAGGAGAGCGATATCTGACTTGGAAAGATTCGATGGAGGAGTGGGTGAGTTGAATCACTTCCTAAAAGGTGGCGATCGGGTGATATCGCGTATATTGGCTAAGGAGGAGGAAAACCTGATAGACCCGATGGATGCCAACGCATTAAGGGCAGCCTTGGTATGCCGGGTTAAGAGGAGCGTGCTGAATATGATTCAGGCGTATGAAGACACTCCACTCACAGTACAACAGTCCTCTATGGGCAGTGAAGAAGAAGACCACGACACGGGAGGAGAAGTATAGGGTAGTGGTAGACTTCAGAAAGCTCAACGACAACACTTTGGATGAGAAATACCCGCTCCCACGATTTGAAGACATCATTGACAGACTGAGCGGAGCCACAATCTTCAGCACTCTCGATCTAAAGGCAGGTTATCACCAGATACGTATGCACCCCAGGGATCAACATAAGACAGCTTTTTCATTCGAAAGGGGGCATTATGAGTTTACTCGCATGCCGTTCGGGTTGAAAAACGCTCCTATAACCTTCCAGAGGTTTATGGACGAATTCTTGAGGGGACTGGATGAAGCATTCTGCCAGGTATATATGGATGATCTCCTGGTCTTCAGTAAAGATGAAACGGAACACATTGATCATTTGCGCCGCGTATTTGACTGAGTGAAGCAGTTGGGATTAAAATTGTCTGCTGAAAAGTCGATTCTGGGGCAGGATGAGATCAATTTTCTGGGACATTCGATTTCGAGGGAAGGGATCAAGCCTGATAAGCAGAAGGTAGAGGCGATACAAAAGATGGCGATGCCCAGAGATGTCAAGGGGATCCGGAGATTATTGGGGACGTTGAATTATTATCGTCGGTTTGTCCCGGAGATGGCAGAATATCTAGCACCTCTTAATAATCTCCTAAAGAAAGGCCGGAAGATCGCAATAACACCAGCGATAGAGAACAACGTGCGGAAGTGCATGGCAAGGTTGCAAGAAAAGCCGGTACTTGCTTTTCCCGATTTTAACAAGGTTTTTATTATCACCACTGACGCAAGTGAGTATGCGCTGGGAGCAGTACTTGCGCAGGAAGGAACGGACGGGGAACAGCCAATAGCGTATGCGAGTCGGCGACTCACAGAAGCGGAAACAAGGTATAGCGCCCTGGAAAGGGAACTCTTGGGAATAGTATGGGCGGTCGGGCATTTTAGACCGTATATTTTTGGTCGGAAGTTTAAAGTGCATACCGATCACAAACCGTTGCAGTGGGTGGGCAACCTGAAGGAATCATCGGCAAGGGTCACGCGATGGAAGCAGTTCCTAAGCCAATATAACATGGAGGTCAGGTATAAGCCAGGCAAGGAGAATATACTAGCGGACTGGCTGCCCAGAGCCGTAATGATAAATGCCATTGAGGAGGAAGAAGGGGAGTCGTCGCGGGACGTGCGGCAGTTTTTGAGACCGTGGACACCGGAAGGTGAAGGGGAACCCGGGGATGCGAGAACAGAGGAATCGAGAGGAGAAGAGAGCTCGGTGGATGAAAGGCCTACCGACATAGAGGAATGTGAGGAGATCATTAACGATAAGCGACGACAAGTGATTTGGAAGACCAGAACGTCGGGGCTTATGAAGATCGACCTCACTAAATATGGGAAGAAGAAAATTAATACCATTTGGTCCCAACCAGGGTTGAAAGAGGAACAGATTTGCAAGGCTTTGCACGACGCTTCGGAGTCGGGGAAAATTCACCATCTGTATGTAGGCAATGCAACCATTTGGGAAAAGATCAAGAAACTCTGGAGGGCAGAGAAAATAGGTGTCGACAGGTCATTTATTAAATGTAAATACTTGGTTGAAACGTTAATGGACAGGGAGCAGCAAAGGGAGGTAACAATGGCACATCACCAGGGCAAGACGAACCATCGAGGGGTACAGGAAACATTCCACGCACTACGCAGGAGATATTATTGGGATGGTATGCGGAAAACGATCTCAGAAATCATTGGAATGTGCGAAGTGTGCGCGCGCACTAAGTATGACAGACGACCACCTCAAGGAGTACAAGAAGAAACCCCTACAGGAGATACGCCGTTGAAAGATGTGCAAATCGACACATTCACGTGGAGAGGCTTTAAATGGGTCACAATGATAGACCTCTTTAGCAAAATGGCAATGGCACATCGGGTACAGGATAGGTCGGCGGAGGCTGTCGTGGGAGCTCTCCAAACGTGGGTTCAGTTCTATGGAGTGCCAGAACACATAACGTCGGACGGAGGCAGGGAGTTCGACAGCAGTACCATACAAGAGGAAGCGAAGCGCTTGGATATAGTTTGGCACTTCAATACGCCGGGACATCCAAAGGGCAGGGGAGGTATCGAGAGGTTGCATAGCACCTTAAGCGATCACCTACGTATATACCAGGGGGAGCAGGGATTAGAAGCGGACGTAGCAATGCAGAGGGCGGTAGCGGCCTACAACCATTCGATCCACTCCGTTACAGGGTTTTCCCCAGTCGAGGTACTGTTCGGAATAAATATACGCCGTCGAGATTGGAAGGAAACAGTCACGAGCGAGGACCACGCTCAACAGATAACGTGTAACAGAGCGGAAATAAGGAAAGTGTGGGATAAAACAAAAGGGAGAATAGAGAAAGAGAAGCGGAAAAGGGTGGAAAAGGTTAATTTGAACCTCAGAGATAGAATGGGTGCATTGAAAATAGGGACGGTCGTCTATCGTAGGGTCGGATCCAATAGGGGGAAGGAGTTGGTGCGCTACGAAGGACCATTCAAGGTAATTATACTTAGAGAGCACAACGTTTGTACGATCCAAAGTCTGAAGGATCCCAGAAAAAGGAGGACCGTTCACATAGAACAGTTAAAACTCCCGATAGAGACGGAGTCACTACAGTAGTGGGATATCCTCTTTTCTGTCTCCTACAAGCTAGGGACCGACGCTAAAAGGTTAATTTGATTTTGTTGTTCACTTTTGGCTGTAAGATAACAGTGTCTTTTAATTTTATTTTTATTGTTTTTTTATTTTATTATTACTCTGGCTGTTCTAGGAACTCCAACGGCGATTATATCTTTTCTTTTTGTTTGTTTGTAGTTGTTGTATTTTGGTTATGTATTACGTCAGTTACCCTGCATTAGTTTATGAGGAATGTTCATAAACTGGCGGGGGGGGGGGGGAGTTATGGTTAGAGGTAAGACAATATAACAGTTAATCCTAAGTTAATCCTATCTATGAAGTGTAAACAAAGTGTAATACTATATATATGGCATTACTAAGGCAATAAAGTCAGTCTTATTTGAGTAACCACGTGCTTCATTTCGGATCCTTTTTTCCCTTTTTTTTTATTATTTCTTGTTCGAACTGACGTAAGTTATATATATATATATATGGGTACTCATAAAAATAAAAATACCCACAATGAAATATAAATCAATACAGCTTTTGTAATTTTCACTTTGTCTAAAAATACTTATTTCTGCTAAGAAGGGGCTGGTAAGTGAAAGTTGTGTGATGAGCTCACCGCACCAGATTTTTAACTATGCATTTGTATTTTGAAGAAAAAGTAAAAAAAAATCTAGCTGCTACAGACACACAGTTTAATCACAATAATGATATGATTTAAAAAGGTAACATATAAGAATCCTTTATGTGTTCAGCTCAGATCAGTCATATAAATAATTAATAAGATACTCGACAACTGTTACTATACAGGTCTGCGTTCTTCATATGTCACCTTTCTTAATGGTAAAACTCTGGGGGAGGGAGGTTAGCCGAAAACTTAATAAGAAGGAATTGCTCAAAAACTATTGATGATAATTAAATTCTAAGTACACCATCGTAATGCAGACAATTTTTTTTTTAAGAAAGGAGATGGTCCGGGGTGGCGTTCATAAATAGACTAAATAGTGGCAAAACTATTTTATTAAAAGCCAACGTTTGCTCTCGACTTTCCAGGTCTTTTTCAGGGCTAGAACGGACAAGATACAAAAAGATATAGAGAATTGTGGAAGTTACATATTATTTAGACAAGAAATTGTAAACAATGTGAATAAGCTTATTAAAACTATAAACAGTAAGTACATTAAAATATACACAGAGTAAGCTAAGTAACAAGATCCTAAACTGAAGTAAATAGATGGTAACAATTGTTTTAGTGTAATATATAATACTATTGGGCCCGTGCGAAAAATTCGTACAACATATTGTTATCAAATGCCAAATTAATAACAAAAGAAAATAATGCAACGTATCAAAAGGTAAAGATATCAAATGTTACCTTATCGATAAATATAATCGACAAAGGAAACAAAAAATAATTTAAATCTTCATTTTTGTTTGGAACCAAATTTTTGTATGTCTACAAATTTCAATAACCTGTATCTTTCCTAAACATTGTCCCATTTCGATGATTTTTTTCCTTTTGTAGGGAATGTAGTAATCTTTTATATAATCATGGGTATAAAAAAAAGAAAAGTGTGTATTGCTTTAGTTATTAGCAAATAAAGTATGTTTTCTTTCATAACTTGTTTGCCTGAATTTTCTGGGTGATTGGACTATTTTGTCCGCCTGAAGGAGAAGGAAGCCTTCGAAATTGGTGGCTCAATCTTGAGATTTGGTGAAGAATTGACAATGATATTGCTTGCCGATCAAAAACACCATCGATAAATAATATAAACTCCTCCTATCTCGATCATAGAGACCTCAAGTCGACGAAATGAGACATGTTTTCAATGACAGTACTACAATTAACGTAAGGTTGTGTGGATGCGAACCCTATGCCTTGCGTTCTCTCGAAGATAGTACGTTTTTGTGCTTAAAAACGCAGGATCCAATAGTTTCGGAGGATCTATCCGGGTCTTGCTGTACGCATCAAAATCTTCAAGATCTAATTTGTCCCGTATCGATCTACAGACCTACCACTGTTACAGTATTGAAGCCTAGCAAAATGTTTGTATTGACTTTATTTATTTTAGAAAGAAAAACAAAAGTAGAGAATACGATTCGCTAACCCCCCGTGAAATTCTGAATCCAACGGTACCCCATTCATGGTATTTGAGCATGACAGGAGCTTATATTTGGTACAAAACCGATTTCGAGCCTTACTGTAATAATATATGTGGGCATGGCTATGGGTATATGCAATTTTGAATATACTCCTAAAGATCTACAGGAGAGATTGGAAAAAAAGGAAAAAGGATATAATATGAAATAGTGGACATAAAGGAATATGGAGAAAGAAAAGAAAAAATAAAACAAAAAAAAAAAAAAAAAAAAGAAAGAAAGAAATAAGTAAATAAAATTAGAAGAATAAAAATATAGACTTACAGGTGTGTTCAGATAGGATTTTCACTATTTAGTCTATTTATTACTGCCACTCCGGTGACCATCTACTTCCTTAATAAGTCAACGGTCAACTATTAAAGATTCAATTTTTTTTTTTTAAGAAAACATTAATTAAATTTATTAAATTCGATGATAAAAGGGAATTAAAATTTTATAAGGTCAATGATAAAAAGGATTTTCAGGTCTAATACCGCCTCTATACCGCTGCAGTACCCATACACGTGCCGTATATTACTGTACGGTGGCCATATTAGACCTCCTGAAAGGATCTTTTATCATTGACCATAGTGAATTTAATCGATGTTTTCTCAAAAAAAAAAAAAAAAAAAAGTAGTTTACTTTACGATGGTGTACTTAGAATTTATTATCTTGAACAGTTTTTTTAGCAATTACTTCGTATTCAATAAAAAAGTGACCATTTTAAGAAAAACAAAAAATTGGCATTATCTCCTCTTCCGTTCGGAATCGGCTCATGCATCAAATGAACTTTTTTTTTGGAAATGTTATCTAGAATCGCCCTCCAGAGTTTGTCCTTCAAGAAGCGAGAACGAACATTTTTCAAATTTTATTCTGTATTGGTATGCACGGGTTTACGATTTCCTGCAATTTTAAACATTTATTATTGCGGGTAAATGGTTGACTGTTGTGAATCATAAAGAGAAGAACAGTTGGGGTGATCAGTCAAATAAGAATGCAAAAATAAATGATAATATTTATTTTTACATTTTCCTTCGTTTCGACCTGAAGTTCAGACCATCATCAGGGCTAAGAAAAGAACCATATAACAAGGTATGAGAAATATAAAAATTAAAGTAAAATGCAGTTGTTAGAATAATGACAATAGTAAGAACTAAGAGATAAATAATAATAACCGGTACGAAGTGTGGAATGATGAAGTAAACATAATCAAAAAAGTGACATAAGTATTGAAATGGGAATCTTAGAACAAAATGTAAAACAGAAAAATATGAAGTTATATAAGAAATATAAATAAATAGTAAAATTAAGATATTGCGAATAGAATAGTTAGATAGAAAATTGAGATGTTAAGTCTATCAAGATGTACAGACAACGTATAATATAATAAAGAGTTAAACAGAGAAAAGGAATGAAAGGAAGGAGGAAAGAAACAGAGAAGGTTGAAATAAGAAAGAGAATAAGAAAGAAAAAGAAAAACACACCTGACTGCAATGAAGTAAATTGAAGCAATGAGCATGTTGATGGCCTGAACTTCAGGTCGAAACGTCGGCAAATGTAAAAATAAATATTATCATTTATTCTTGCCTTCTTATTTGACTGATCACTCTAACTATTCTTCTCTTCAGTAAACATTTATTATTTATTTATAAATATAATAATCTATCACGTGGACAATAATTATAGTGAGATATGAACACATTCAAACCATATGTACAGAAAACATAAAATAAACACATTTTTTTTTTTTTTTTAATTGATGATATTTACAACTGTATTACAAGCAAAAATAAATTCAGTAAATGTGAACAAAAGAATATAACAACACGAAATCACTTGTTGAGAAACTAGCCACTGATAGCACTCTAAAAATGTATTTAAAAAAGGAGATCTCGAGGCCATATTCTTTTCAGACGCCTCGGAGGGTTGTCAGGGATCGAGAAGGAAGCAAGGTTAGAAACGAGAGGGTTAGGATGGTTCTGAAGTTTGCTATGGAAGGATAGGTATCTGGATTGGGCCAGGTCAGAAACATAAGGAACATTAAGGTCGTTATGGATGATTTTGTTTGTGACAAAGTAAGGAGCTGTGAGGATTTTACGAAGGATTTTGGATTGTAAGGATTGGAAACGAGAGGAATTCGATGGCTTAGTGGAGCCCCAGAGCTCAACTCCGTAATTCCAAATAGGTCTTATTGTAGTCATGTATATGAGTCTTTTGTAATTGACTGGGAGCTTAGAGCGTTTGGCTAGTAAGTGCTGGAGTAGTCGGAAACGTCGACCTGTTTCTTATCGTTTCAGTCTGGTATGAGGATTCCAAGTTAGACGTTTGTCTAAGTAGAGTCCAAGGTATCGAATTCGTTCAACAGGGATAAGTGGGGTATTATTAAAGGATACTGTAGGACAAGAGGACATAGGTTTACGACTATAAAAAAAATTAAAATAATAATCAAATAACTATGAACAATAATAATATACAAAAATAATATAACTATTTTTTTTTTCCTACGCCTAGGTAACGCCTGCTTCATCAGCCATACGTGCTCTTGCAGACCAATATAATTTTGCTCCCCTATCATAAGGACTGTCCATTTTACTAAAGGAACATCTTATGTCCTGTAATGCAGGGCATGTATCAAGATGTTCTCCTGTCATCATATCCAAGGAACATAGAGGGCATGTCGGGGTATCTTTTATACCGATGCGGTGGAGGTGCTTCTGAAGGAAATCATGTCCTGTGAGCATTCTATAGCATGCCACGGCAATCCACTCCATCGCTTCTCTTCAATTGTTTGCGCCTATTTCTCCTTCAGTGAACTTTGGAGGGTCTGTTTTATAATTCTTTTCGTCGAATCCATGCCTAGAGCAATATCTGGTTGAATCATTCCAGAACCTATTCTGGTCAGTTTGTCAGCTTCATCATTTCCGTGGAGCCCTCAATGGCCTGGTATCCACTGAAAAGCGACTTCTGTCCCATTTTCCTTTAATCGGTTCAAATATAGATGGAATTTAAGAATCTTTCATCAAAAGAGTGAAGTGATCTCGCCCGGACAGTTAGTCCACGTGCCCCCTGGATAACCCGTAAACACGGTAAGTAAACGATCACATTTATCGCCAACTCAGCCCAATATAAAATAACCTAAAGATAAGTAAATTAAAAACATAAAAACACTGTCATACCTATATACAATATATACAATCAGGTAGGGAACCCCAAGCCAGGCTTGTCCCTCCAACTATAGAGGGAAAAGCATGACTCCAAGAGATCCCTGCGCTACTCTCTCAACCGCGTCACTGCTACTAAACCCAGTGGAGATGGAGCGAGAGCGCTTAAAAATTAATACGAATCTTTTTTTATTTATTTATTTTCTTGATAAGGAAAGTATTGCGATCGGGTCAAATTTCCGAAATAAGATTTTCGACGGATCTATACGTTTCAGAGCCCCCCGAGTCCGAAAAAAACACCCGTATACTTCTAAAGGTGGTGAAATTCCCTACAAAACTATGTAAAAATCGTTCATTTTGGATAACTATTAACGAAGGTACAGCTATTCAATTTCCAATGTAAGATTAGGGGTTCATATCCTGGTGTCGGAATAGGGTGAATGAGAGAAAAAAAGATAACTAAGTGAAAATAAGAAGATCTATTGCCCGCATCACACAAGCTTCACTATTTCCTCTACTTTTAACATAAATTATTGTTTGACAAAGTTAAGCTATGGAAAAAAGTTTTTGATCAGTAATATTTTTAAGTTTTACTTTTTTTATTGAATATTAATACATTCTGCCACATTGAAGGGCATTAATATTAAGGCTACATGATCCATTCACACAATATGTACATACAATTAACATCAATATTAAAGAAAAAGAAATATAACAAAAATAAAATACGTAAATTGGTATGCCTGTGTATAAAAAAAAAAAATGAAATAATAGATAAAAGCTAAATGAAATTAAAGTAAATAAATCACATTCATACCTATGTACAGTATTTACATTCACCTAGGGGACTCTGGGTCATGCCTTATTCCCCGACTTGGAAGCCAAGGCAGGACTCCAGGAGATCCCAGTGCTTCTCTCTCAGCCGCGTCACTGTTATTTGAAACCAGTGGAAACTGATGGAGGGCACTACAGCAACAGACGCTCATGTCTTGTAACTCTGTCTCAATTTTTTTTTTGTTTCTTGATGGACATATGTAAAGATATAAAAAGTATTCTGAAATCGATAGGAAAGTCGTGTGAGTGGACACACCATATTTTTGTTTACAAGATTGATTAGGTTGGCAAATGGAACAAGTACAAAATAAAAATCCGAGACGGTTAACTTCATTTCAATTCTTGGTTTGATATTTTGAAATAGAATGACCTAGTTGATGAATATTTGTTTCTTTTAATAACTAACCTAAAAGGGAGCATATCTTAAATTTGAAACACCACTCAACAATTAATAACTACATTGCAATATCAATACAATTTTAATTTGAGTAGGCAAACGATATTGAATGTTGAATTTAAAAAAATATATATTTAATAGCACTGCAACATGTTTATATAACGGAAGAAGTTTGTATTTTTCCTTTAACGTTATTTATCTTTTATTTGTAATTTAATCCTAACTATATTTGTAACCTTGTATTTTATTATAACTTTTTTTATTAACTTTAATTTAAAAAGTACTTGTATCTGTAAGATTTTCACCGATTGTTACTAATTATAAATTTGGTGATTAATTTCTAATTTGTAAAAAAATCAAATTATATCATTTTAATAGTTGTAAGATAGTATTTGTTATTTGTAGTTTTGTTGAAGCTAATTATTCATTTTTTTTTTAAACTTTAGTTTTTACGTTGTCCTTAATTGTGACAGATTGTAATATCTCTCAATAAATATGTTTTAAACAAAACAAAATGTTTTATGTATTTTTTGTTATTAACATTATTATCTGTAATTTAGGGGGAAAATCACTCAGAGAGTTGTAAAGCCTTAACAAAGTTATTTAAGAACCTAATTGGAAAAATATTTGTATTAATTATTTTTTTTATTTAGGTTTAATCACTTCTTTAAAATTACCAAGAATATAGTCGAAGTTGTAACAATAAATAAATATGTATGAAATTTTTAATTTAAACTGTAGACCTCAACCTTATAGGAAAATATAAATTGTCTTTATCTAGCATGTACCATAGATCTTATTGATTAAAATGATTCTATCTTTTAGCCCTGAAGATTTTTCGTTTTGATCCTATTCCAGATACACGACTGCAGGTTCAGATTGACTCCCCATTCAGATGTTGTAACAACCCTCAACGAAACTTTCGGGTCGTTAAGTTGTATATACTTAATCAAGCATTACATTATGTAGGGGGAGAATGGGAGAGTCATACGCGTGATAGCAAATTGTGATACAGGGAGCGTGTAAAGTTCAAGTGCGTGTAAGTGATATACGATCTAATTTATATATATATATATATATATATATATATATATATATATATATATATATATATATATATATATATATATTATAATATATATATATATATATATATATATATATATATATATATATATATATATATATATATTATATATATATATTAAATATATATATTATAATATATATATATATATATATATATATATATATATATATATATATATATATATATATATATATATTATATATATATATAATATATATAATATATATATATATATATATATATATATATATATATATATATATATATATATATATATATATATTATACATATATTATACATATATACATATATATTTTAAGATTTTCTCATTCATTGGATAAGATACTCATTTTACAGAGGCTGCTTCTGGGTTGTAGATTTCAATTTATAAATTATTATAGCAATTAAAAAAAATAAGAAAATAATATTTAAATTATTTTAAAATTAATTACTATTTTTAATTATTTAATCATATGTAATCTTTCTATTGAAACTATTAATTTAATTTCCGAAAAAAATATTTCCAGGAATATTGGTATTTCAAAATAAATTTATCGTTTACAGTTCTCTGTTTTTTAACGTTACTTCATTAAATTTCAAAAAACATAATAATTGTTTATGGTTTTCATTTAATGAAAAATAAATAAATGTATTTATTTAGAAATAAATAAATGTATTTATTTAGAAATAAATAAATGTATTTATTTAGAAATAAATAAATGTATTTATTTAGAAATAAATAAATGTATTTATTTAGAAATAAATAAATGTATTTATTTTTTTATTTTATTTGAGCCGACGTTTAGGCTTATGTTTCAGACGTTTGTCAGGACTAAGCAAAAACAAGATAACATATAAATATTAAGAAAATAATAGTAATAATATGAAGGTAACATGAATTTTCAAATAATATTTAGGTAGTTAAACTTAACATTAATACATATATGAAATGGCAAATATATATATATTTTTTTTTTACACATATAAATTAAGAAAAAAAGAAATAATGAAAATAGTAAACAATTTACGTAAATCTTAATAATATTTAAACAATATATCAATAATTAAAGATGATAGAATTAGATTTTAAAGATTAAATGTTTATTAAATATTTTCTTAATTTTCAATATTTTAATTTTATAAATTAGCATACCAGTATACTGTTATTAACTTGGACATTAGGAGTATATTATATCCTTCTATACTTAACAGTTTCAGTTTTGAATATCAATGCGGGATATCAATGCTAAGAAAAATTATCAATTATAACACTGAATTAGTTTAAACTAATTGAGAAACTTATTATGGAAGTCAACTTTCCATTAACTTCAATTAACATATAATGACTTCTTTCAGAATTTGAATAAGAATTACAATAATTAAAACCATTTTTGAATCATATTATGTAATCATGAATTTTTTTTGTTTATTATGATTAACGGTACCTATGTTTCTTCTTTCGTTCTTCAATGTTTCTAGCCTTTGTGAAATTATTAATACATATAAGTTATATAGGAATTTACTTTGATTTATATAAATAACTACACAAATAATTTTTGGAAAAATAACCATTCAAATTATTGATATTAATTTACGAAAATTCTTGATCCAATATTAATACGAATTACACTTATGATAAGATTTTTTTCAATTGTTATTTTGTAAAGTATGAGCAATGAAGCCTTTTTGAGAATTTCGTATACCAATAAATCATAAACAAATTATTATTTTCTTTACTTTCTCTTTTTTTATTATTGTTTTATTTTGGCCAGATGTAGTCTTTTAATTATGATCTATTTTGTTATTCTAAAGGGACTTTGTCCCAGAATAAAGTTATTTTATATTTCTAAAAAAATAAAATAAAACCATATTTATAATTTTTTTTATTATAAATTATGAAACATACTACTCTTGAATGGAGAATACTAAAGTTTAATTCTTAAAATGATTTCATGAAGTTCATAATGGGAGATAAATATGATTTACACATTGGACAAGTGTACATTTTGTTAAATATGAGCTTTGAAAGTCTTGTGAGATTTTTTTTTTCATCATAGAATTAAAATAATAATGAAATTCATAATCTTTATAGATACACTTAAAAAATAATAATCTGTAATTAAAAAAATTACAGATCATGTTTCATGTTTCACAATCATGTTTTCTGTTTATCACTTGGCAGAAAAATGATAGTGTTTGTTTCAATGTTTACTTTATGAAATATGAGCATTGAATGTCTTTATGAGATTTCCTATTGCAAAATATATACAGATATATATTTTTAAATATTTTAATCCCAGAAGTATGTTTTAATAAAAAAAAAAAGTATAAATTATTAAAATAATTTTATATTAAACCGAAATTCAACATTTCTGTTTATTATGAATATATTTAGAGAGGATTGAATTATTTTTTTAAATTTATTTGTTTTGAACAGAAATTTAATACGAATGATAAATCATTTTCATTATAAATAGTTCCCAGGAATATCAATATTTCAAAATGAATTTCTTCTGAACGTTTTGAAGTTAATTCATTAAATTTTAATAATTAATAGGGTGTTTAAAAAAAAATGACCGTTTTTCAACCAAATATGGGTATTATTATTTCTGTGATATAAAAAACAATTAATTAATCTGCTAGCCAATTGCTCTATCCCACTCTGATACCATTCTTTGGAATTTTCGTCAAAGAACTCTTGAAAAGCCATTTCAACTTTCTCATAATTATCAATTTTTTTTCTTTAAAGGAAATGGGCCAAGGATCTATATAATTACTAATCCGATGTTGCGAGGTCTGGACTATATGGCGGGCAAGGCAGGAGTTCGAACCATGAAGTTCTTTAAAATTTTCTTTGGTTCGACGGAAAGTGTGAGGACGAGCATTATCCTGCAAGAATAAAATTCCTTTTCGGTTGATCAATGCAGGATAACGCTCTGACAACTTCGTGTACAATCATTCCAGTTGTTTGCATTAGAGTTCAAAATTCATAGAGCATCCACCAGGACAAAATCGTGATGAATAACATCTTCAAAATTCCAAAAAAATGCAAAGCATGGATTTTTTTTTAAGTTGCCCCCTTGCAGCAACCGGAAAAGCAGTTTGACCGCGATCTAGCCATTGCTGACGGTTATTCGGCTTTCGCCAGTAAACCCATTTTTCATCACAGGTGACAATCTTCCGGTAAAATCTCATATCAGAAGGGTTTTCAATAAATTTTCACAAATTTTTAACCTCTTAGCTTATTGCTGAGGAGTAAGTTCGTGAGGAACCATTCTACTGCTCTTTTTCACCTTCTCCATGGAGCACTAGCGGATCCAGGATTTAATTTTGGGGGGGGCTTCAGCCCGAAAGATTTTTTTTTCATAAAAATAACGATAATTACTTTGGAAAAAAGAAAGAAGCTAACTACCTATATGAAATGGTGTTTAAGTGATTCCTAAAGCCCTTTAAAATGTAATTACACGAACAATAATACTTTAAGAGATAGTTTTTTAATATTTTTTTCGATAAAACATGGTTATATTTTGGCGTTTTGGGGGGGAGGGCTTCAGCCCGAAAGCCCCCCCCCCCCCCCGTAGATCCTCCCGTGCCATGGAGAGTAAATGGTGACTAACATTATCTTTCGACACACCACACTCCCTGGCAAGTTCGCGAGTACTTGTGGACGGATTTGACTGAGCAGCTTCCTGCAGAACCTCATCAATATTCATTAATGGTCCCCGGAGCCCTTCTTCGTTTACAACGCCGTATCTCCACTGCTAAATTTTTAAACCAACGCAGCGCAGTACGCTGATCAAGGACACCTTCCCCTTCATATATAATAATTTACAAGTTGCTTCAGCGGCTGTGAATTTTTTTCTCACTGATTCCTTAAAATTATGAGAATTTCGTAGGACACTGTCATGTTTCTTCTTTGAAAAAGATAACTAAACTGAGGATTTTTTTTTAAAAAAACTTTGAGAATACTCTAAAGGGATTATTAAGTATTGGTATCTATTAAATAGGATTGAAATAGTTACAGTCCTCTAAAATCTTGAATTTGATAAAACGGTCATTTTTTTATTAAGAGATTGTTGAGGAAGCTAAAAAAAAAATATATATGATAGGAAATCTTATTTTTTTGTTCCACCTTTATTTATATGAATTATACTATAGTATTAGAGTAGCAAAATAAGGGTGAAATTATTAAAATAGTTTTATATTAGACAGAAATCAATATTTCTGTTTAATAGATTTTTATATTATTCCTGAATTGAACATTTCCGCATATTAAATTTGGGGAATGTTAATTTATTATTTACATAGTTTCAGTTAATATTCCGAGTAATTTAATTTTACTTCATTGAATACATTGTATTATATTGGAGTGGGGTAAAATATATAATTATTAAAATAATTTTATATTAATCTGAGATTCAACATTTTTTTTTATGAAATTTAAATTAAAAATAAATAAAATTCTCCCCAGAGTTCATTTTTTTTTTATTTATAAGAATACATATCGATATCTCAAAAAGAAGTTATTATACCCTTTGTGTGCTATTAACAGATGGTTAGGTATGGTAAAAAATAAATTAAATTAAAAAAAAAAATTTTTTCTTAGTCTTTTTTTTTGTTTAATTTTGTTTCGTTTAACCTTTCTTACCATAAATTATAATAAATTATTAAAGTGGACAAATTATTTTATCATTAATTTATTTATTTTAACTGAAAATCAGAATCAATGATAAATCATTTTCGTTGTAAAAATTTCTAGGAATATTGATATTTCAAAATAATTTGATCACCATGTGCTTTGCTGAGAATTTTTGTTACTTCATTAAATTACAATTGGATATAGTAATTATTTTTTAAGAGAAGGTTAGGATAATGGTTAAGAGAGATTTAATACATTTTGGGAAAATTTTTTTTTTTTGTTTTATGTTATCCAGAAATCATAATCAATAACAGTAATTCTGGGCTTTTAATGTTACTTCATGAAATGGTAATAGTCCGCTGGCTTTGGTACCGTTGAAGCGGTTGAGTGTGTAGCGCAGGGATCACTTGGAATTCTGCTTTTCCCTTTATAGTTGTGGGGTCAAGCCTACCTCGGAGTTCCCTAGTAAATAGTGTATATAAGTATGTATATGTTTTTTGTTTTTTTTTTAATTTTCTTATTTTTGAGTTATTTTATTTTATTCATGGTATATAGTTTTTGATTATTATGTAGTTGTTATTTTGCTTTTTGATTTAATATGTGTTTGTACATATAGTGTGAATGTGATCTTATCTTACTGTAACCAATGTCCAAGTGACAGAATATTGTAAAATTCAATAAATAAATAAAAAATGGTAATAAAATGTAATGATTAATTATTAAACGATTTTTTGAAAAAAAAAAAAATTTGTTTTGTTTTTTTAACCTATATTTATATAAATTATAAAGTTGAAAAAAAAAGTTATATTATTTTAATTTATTTATTTTTAACCGGAAATCAGAATCAAGCATAAATCACTTTCGTTGTTAAGATTTCTAGGAATATAAATATTTCAGAATGAATTTATCACCATGTGCATGTCTGCATTTCAATGTTACCTCATTAAATTGTAATAAAATATAATAATTAATTATTAAGAGATGGTAGTGTAATAAAAGAGGGAAGAGACGTGGGGGAGAGGGGATAATAATGGCGCAGGTAGCTAGGGCTGGCAGTGATAGAGAAGGCTGTGGCGTGCCGACTTCATTCTCAGTTTGCGCTCCGACGTCCTGGCGTTAGGTCGCCTTTCAGTTCGTCAGTTCGTTTCGTCTGTGGTCGGCATGTCGATCTATTGTTCTGTTTGAGAGTTCAGTTCCGTTACTTCATTTGTATTTATTTTTATTAAGAATATAGATACATTTTCAACTGAAGAAAAAAATATATAAAAACTAGTGAATATCAACATTCTCGGCTGTCATCGCTTCCGGCCTGCCAAAGAGCTCAAGGTGTAACTTCTGATTTTGGATACAACTATTCAAGGTAATTATTATTAATAAGCTGTTATAATTAATAACCGATAATCCCTCATGTTTTATCTAGTTGCGATTATACTGAAGGTCATACAATATATAGAAGGAAAAAAAAAAACATTGATGATGGAATGCCATTGAGCTGACATAACTGTTGTGTAAATAAAATTGTGTTTAATCATTAATATATTCTTGATTAAGGCGAGTTTTCCCACCGCGTCCTCTGTTGATATTTTTCCACTTATACAGAATTAAAAATAAACTATTATTTTGTGTTGTTATGAAGAAGTAAACTCAAGCCCATGTAAAAAAAAAAAAAAAAAAAAGATATAAAAACAGACCTCTAATTAGTAAACACTTGTCTTTAACTTATTGTCTTTAATTTTAATTATGAATAAGATGAAAAATGTGTATACATACATATATACATATATTATTTATTTATTTTTTAATTCTCATCAATAGTTTGTTTATACTTATCCCGCTAAAATGTATTTCATTTAAATAAATTATCACATGTGACATAAATCCATGTTGATTTAATAAAAAAATAATAAACTTTAAATTCTTTGATAAACATATTAAGGATCAGTTATTGAGAAAATCCATGATATCTGAGATTGAATCATTCTTGCTCAGTGATGACGTCCCAAAAGCATTGTGCACGTACTGTCGTTTCGACGAATATAATCTTTCAGTTTTGAAATTTAAAATAATTTGAAACCTCGTCTCTTGTTTCAATATCAACAACAGTATGTTAAATTTCACTTTAAGAGTTTAGATTGAAAACCACTATGGCCGCTATGTAATGTTTTTAAGGTCAAAGCCATTGAGTCAATTAAAGGAGTTGATAGACAAGATTCACTCGGTTTTGTTTATTTATCGTGCAATATATAATTCTGACAAACAATTCACTACATATATGCATGGATTAAAATTCATCATTACCTGAAATTGGCTCCTGTGACGTGTTGTAAGCCAATAATTAAAAATAATGCTTTTCTTTTAACAATTATTAGGCATGAAAGGGTATTAAAATATTATCGGCTGTACTGTATCGTTATGTTTTTGTATACATATCACTTTTTTTTTAAAAATACCCTATATTATTATTTAATGTAACTTTTGTCGCATACAGGATCTGTCGTATGAAATTTCTGTTCAGTTTTACACATCCGGTATTCGATGTCAATTTCTTTTCAATAATTTATTCACGTTTTAATTTTCTCATGCTAATCTGATAGCAGTTAAATGACTAATTATTAATTAATTAATCATCGTCTTTACCTTACGTCATTTCAAACTGTTTAAGAAATATATAATAAAATGTAATTAAACAAATAAATACAATTTTATTATCATTTAAATTTAAATTTAATAATTTTTTTCTAGTAATACTATTACAATTCACGATCACTAAAGAACCTACAACAAATCAATCAACAAATTTATATATATATATATATATATATATATATATATAAATAAATATATATATATATATAAATAAGTATATATATATATATATACTTATATATATATATATATACTTAATATATATATATATATATATAAATAAGTAATATATATATATATATATATATATATATATATATATATATATATATATATATATATTACTTATTTTAGAAAATCAATAGTTATAGTTCTTATTATATTTAATATCAATGATTATATTTGATTACTGATTATTAATACTAGTGATAAAAAAATTAACTTATTATTATAATAAGTTCTTGATTCATATATGTGTATTTTTTCCATTTTTTATATTTTTAAGCAATTTTATATAGTTGATATTTTGAATTGTAGGATTTTTTTTTTTTTTTAATGTGTGCATTCAAATTTAAAATTTCAGCTTTGTTATTAATAAATGTCTATTAAGATTGCGTTCCTGAATGAATTCGACTGATGGATTTATTTGAAACTAAACTACTCTGAAATATTCCTGAGACATGTTAGTAGATTAAAACAAGACTTAGTAATTACTAACTTGATTGTGTCAAATTTTTTTTTCAAATATTTTCTCGGTTCAAATTATGTCATTTTATTGACTAACAA